>VZTZ01013156.1:0-159001 GCA_013400955.1 Drymodes brunneopygia | reverse complement strand
ACCAGTGGCTTTCCCACAGCTACTACAGTGGGTTATGGTGGTCCATGAGGTACTCCTTTAAGGATGAGCAGTTCTACGACAGCGGCAAAAAAATCCCGTTTTCTCATTATTGGCAACATAAGTCTTCTTCTATTATTTACTGGGGCAAGGAATCTTTACACAGGTGCCTTAGTTCACTGGCTGCAGCTAGAACATTACATCCCCCCTCTTCACTCTTTTAGACCACTGCTCCTATATTGTAGCCGAGTCTATCAACATGTCTTCACAAGAGAAGTTTCAGCCTCAAAGTTGAGGCACTCCTCATCTCCTCCCTCTCTAGGTCTAGGCTTTGCGTCTTTCATTTACCTGGAGTCTCTATGTTATATTTTTGCAGGTGTCTTCACTCTTTCTGTGCAGGGGAAGAATGGGTGTTTGCAGGTTCCATCCCGACATTGAAAGGGTTAATTTGTCTCTCGGCTGGGCGATGGTCACATGGCCTCTGCCCATGTTGGTTTAAGTGTAACATTCTCAGCATCTGAGTTAAGGAAGAGGAGCTTGTCGGCGCCATTCTCCATCCAAGCCGTGTCTGAGCTGCAGGGGTTCAGCCCGAGCCCTCTCTAGTGCTGGGCTGCCCACAGAGCCAGCCCGGCCCAGCCCAGTGGGGCTGTCACAGCTGAATCAGCCTGGCCTGAGCCGACAGAGCAAAGCTTCTTCAGTTTGGCCAGAGCCGAGTGGAGCTGACCTGGCTTATCACTTGTGATTGCCACACTGGACTGAAGGCTGGCCCGGGCCCTTCATTCCCCTCCCCACTCTGCGCCATCTCAGTTGGCAGCTGGGCCATGTGGCCTGGCCGGCCCTCACTGTGCACCGCAAAGGGGGAAGAACGACTTCTTCTCTCTGCAAGCTGGAAGTCTAAAAGAGGAAGTCCTTAGGTTCTCTCTTGGTTTTATGAGTTCTGGAAGCAGAAACTGCAATATCTCTTTTTGGATAGGTCATTTCCAGCCCGATCTCTTCCCTTCTGTGCCGGAAACCTCAGTTAAGGTTAACCCAGGACACTCAGGTACTTTTGTAGACAGGTGGAAAGTTATACTAATTGGTAGAATATAACTAATGAAATAAACAATCTTCATTCTCCTGGAGTCAGATTGTACTTTTTGGGTATTTTCAGTGGTCAAAAGCTTTCAGAAATCATGTAGTTGTGATTCTGTACCATCAGGGCACCAGCCTGGTCCTTTAAGACAAGTCACCTGGGGTTAGTGTGCTGTCCTTACAGCACTACCTTTAGCCATACAGTCTGGAGATCTGAGATGGAGGAGTAAAGATGAAAGGCAATTGGGTTGTTAAATAAAAAGAAGACAAGAGAGAAGTTGTCTAAAAATGATTGCCCTTTAATAAACAGAAGAACTTAAGTGTCAGAATGCTTAAGTCCTTTCTTTGGTACTTACAGCTAAAATCCTCCTTCCTTAATGTTTAATAAATCAAGGCGTGATGAGATTATGGATAGACCTAGTCATTCTGTTGCCAGTAGCAGGTGGCCTTAGAGTTACTAATTTTTGAGATCAGTGAAGGACAGCCTTTTTTTCTGAAAGGGTTGTAGCTGTTAACTTTTCTTCTTAACTTGTAAGAAAGGCTGTGGAGTCTTGGGTAAAATTACAACTGTATTAGCCTTAGAGCTAGCATATTTGTGTGGTATATTTTGCTGCCTCTGCAACTCAACTCAAAGACCTCGCTCTCTTGCACTGGTGCCAGCGCATTTGGGTGTACCTACAGGTAGAAAAATTTCAGCATACCATGAAATACTGGCATGGATAGAATAGTAATGAGTGCTGAATTTGCTCCTTTGTGGCATACATTTTCAAATTAAGATGCAAATGACAGCTATGAATGCAGACTGGAAGGTAAGGTCAAGCTGTAGTAAAGTGCTGACAGAATTTAGTGCCAGCTTTGTTTAGAGGGAGCCACTGACATTTCTGCAATATGTGTACTTAATAGTAATGATAAAACTTGTCCAAAAATAAGCAAGATGGCATGAATAATAGGTGCATACTTCAGGTTCTATCTGTTCACGGTTTACAAGAGATGCAGTGGGAGTTGCCTCTCAATTTCTACATGTATATAGTGCTGTGGGAATGTGGTGTTATCCAAACAATTGTGTGTGCCTTGCCCTGTGGAAATGTGGAGCATTTCCGGTGATGGACTGTGTGCCACCAGCTGACCTGACGCATCTTGGACAAAGTTATTGGCACGTAGTCAGACTACCCCTGGGAGCCCAGGGTTACCCTTTTATCCCTTCAGTATGGGTATTAAAGTGTTGTTGAGTTAAATCTGTCCATCAGAACACTAAGCGAGGTACTTCAGAAAATTTTGACCGAAGAAATCCTTTGGTATGAGGTCTGTAATAGCTATTGAGTTAATGGGGTGGCTTTTTGGATGCAGTGTCCATGTGTGTCAGGTGCTTTGAAGCTCTGAGCTGCCTAAAGCACGTGTTCCCACAACAGTCATTGGAAAGAGACCGCTCAAGTTTTCAGTAATTCGGGTGCCAGTGGAGAGTTTCGACAAAACAAAATGTGCCCTTACGTAATAAGCAGGAACAGAGCAAACAAAATGACAGTGATCTCTGCCTACACCTCCATACTGCTGAGCTGCTGCTGTCCCTCCAGAGAAGGCTTCAGTTTTGCTGGCAACAGCACTGACTGACTGTGGCTTGGGAACAAAAGTGACAGAACCCACAGCAAGTGTGGATCTGCTTAAAAAGAACTCCAGCTCTTTTTACGTGGAGATGATTCAATTTGCTGCTAGACAAAGTGTTCCTTGAGCCCAGAGTGGCTTTTCCATGATGAAAGGGAAAAGGAGCTGTGCGAGAAGGGCTGTAGGCCATTTTTGACTGCCTTATCTTTCTTGCAAATGAATTGCGTGGGCACTATCTAAGGTAGAGTAGCTTCAATGCGACAAAAGCTGAGAGTGAAATTTCATGATAAACACACTTGCCCAAGATGAATGGCACCAAAAATCCAGCCCCAAACACACTCTGCCAGTAACTTCATTAATAGATTCTTATTGTCACAGATTTCTCACCTTCTTTTCAAGCAATTACAATTCTGGTCAGAAACAGCGTGCAGGGAAACTCCAAAACCTACACTGCTTCTTATGGGGGGATGGGATATTTGGGTTTTTTTGGGTTTTTTTTTTTGGTTGTTTTGTGGGGGTTTTTTTGTTGTTTTCTTCTGTGGGTTTGTTTGATTTTGTGGTTTTTTGGTTTTGTTTGGGGTTTTTTTTGTTTGTGGGGTGTTTTGTTTTGTTTGTTTTGTTGTTTTTTTTTTCAAATGGAATAATTTCTTTGCTGCCAGTCTTTGTCAGATATTCAGGCCACAGGTGGATGATTATATGAAGAAAAAGGCCGTCATAAAATCTCTTGTGTATAGATAGTGTCACAGCATTATATTGAAAATAAATTACTTTTTCAGGAACCCTAACCAGTATTCACGCCACAGAGTTTTGTCTGTCAGTCTAAAAGAGAAGGTGTAATTTGATTATTGGAGCCTTAGAAACCCTAATGGTGAGACTTCAGTGGTATTTTGTACCTGCTTAAGCTTTCAGATGCTACGGTGATAAGTATTTGTATGAAATATGAAATAGATAATTTCACCAGGTGGTGATTAATGTATGTAATCACCAGGTGATGATCAATGATCCAGTCAGAAAGGCAGTAATAAATGCAGCACTGAGTATTATTTTACTAGCAAGTCAATCCTTGTATCCCAAGGATTTGGTGATTCTGGCATGAAATCTGGAAATAAGTCACACAGTTCGTAGTCACTAGGAAAGGTATCCACTTAGAATAACCTCAGATTGCAAAGCTCAGGCACTTAACCTGCTATATTAGCTGTAGGGGATAGTCTGTCCATACTTTCCTTTCTACTGTGTGAATTTAGACCATTTTCGTTCCTTTCTTCAACTTGAAATATCCAAGATGCATAAAGGAGGAAACAAAGTGATCAACTGAGTGTGCAAAATGGACTTTTCTACTGCCTTGTATTTCTGTTGGGTTTTTATTATTCTTTTCTGTCTGTCCCTATGACAGAGCCTACCATCAAGAAAATTACTTTGCTTGTTGCCAGACAGAATACAGGATTCAAGTATGTCTTTGTTTGGTGTGTCAGAAAGCCAATGCAAAAGTGATTCCCAAACCACTTCCAGTTTCTTCCCAGTTTCAAAGTGTTGTTTCTGCTCATACTACCAGTGTGTAGGCATATCTGGTTTTTTCAAAGACTTAGTAGTATAGAAAGAGACAGAATTCTGTCCTCTCCCCTTGTCTGGAGCAAAGGGAAAGAACCTGTGATGCCTGGTAAGTTATTAGCCAGGGATTTTGGAATGTCATCAGGCTAATGACTGGTCTGTCCTACAGCTATGTACATGTAAGCAAGCTGTTTATTTGAGACATTTACATGGTTTCTAAGGAGTGGCTGGAAGAAACATATGGCCAAGAGAGGTGTTTTGAGTTTATGCAACATTCTGCGTGTGAAAACATGAAAATGTGCAGACTGAAGAGCCGAAGATCTATTTTTCCCCCTCTTTATTCACCAGAAGAAACTTTGATACTGAAGTATCTGTGAGTGTCTTTTAGTTTTGATGTAGGGGAGAGAAGAGCCTCTGTCTCATATCCTAGCTAGACATCCTTTTTCCTGAGGAGTTGAAATTTTGTTTATGCCTGTTGCTTTGGAGGAAGATTTTATCTATCTATGACTGTATATATGTGTGCGTGTGCACATGTACATGTATAGATACAGAGAAATACAGATTGGGGTTTTTTTTGCTTGTTATGCACATTCATGTGAAAATTTTATGGGCTGTTTGCAACTTCTTGGGCATACTGCTTTTCTCAACTAGTAGAGTACAAATTGTACTGGAATTCCTACAAAATTGTACTGGAAAAATAACTATGCAAGGGAAAGAAATGAAGACAGCTGTTTGGTTGTTGAAATTCTGAACTGTGCTGATACAAATTTTAACAAAATGCGTGAAAGAATTCCTCAGTCTGTGCTTTGTGTTGAGCAGTAAAGCACTAGAAAAGAAATAGGCTTTTAGCTCTGAATTTTTAATATCATCAGGCTCTCCTAATTCAGCTTCTAACACATTTCTGAGCTGAGCAAAAATATATGGTAGATAGTATTTTGGGTCCATTTAATTCTGGTTTGTCAACTGCTCCAGTGCTGCATGGAATGAAGGACTAACCAGTGTTTCATGACCAGAAAAGCGAACAGGGGGATGGTCTGTGAAAGTCCTGCTACGTGCTCTGCAGCAAGTGTGGCAGTTACTCTTCAATGGCCACAGAATTGCACTATCTCCCTTGTTTTCTTTTGTGGTTTTCCATGGAACAGGAATGGCTGTTCTTCCTTACCCTGTCAGAGGTATGAGGCATAATCTGTTCCTTGGTTATCTGGTCTGTTCAGATCTAAAGCACTGGTAACTCCATCAGATACAAGGTGAAAGGGAAACTGCACACCTGACTAATGTGCTGCTAAAGAGCTAGAGGTTCTCCTTGCTAGCGTAATTCTGAACTTTTTTTTCTTTCTTTCTTTTTTCTTTTATTTTTTTTTTTCAACTGGGCAGATACTTAGTTCTGCTGCTCCTTCTCATTGTAACCTGCTGCTGGGCTGTGTCCTGCTGTGGGCTGCGTGCTGTGTCCAGGAGCTCCTGGGGCAGGTGCTTCTGTTGACAGATGATCAAAGGACAGCAGTCTCATCTGAAAGAGAAAACATCAAGAAAAATAAAAATTTTCTGGAAGTGACTGTGAAATAGCAGCAAACTCGGAAATGAGCCATAGGATTGAAATTCTCTGTGTAATTACTGATTTCTTTCTTCTGACACACTTAGTACCTAAACAGTTAATAGGACTGAAACAGTTCTATAGAGATGAAAAAGCTGAGTAATTTGCATTTTTTTTTCTTACTGATCCTTCTTTATTACTTTCAGTATTTCAGTTAGCTTTCTGTTTTTGAATTTTGAATTGAGTGAAATACTCATTGGTGCTTCAGAGAAACTTTTACAATACTGCAGCAGTTAATTTTTTCTCTGTTAGTGGTTTCTGAAGGGCACAGTATTTTGTGACATACTTGAGGACTAGGAAGTGGATATTTGTGTACACTTCACTGTGTCTGCAATGGAAACAAAAAACTACAAACCCACAAATTCTCCTGATGTTTCAGAGCTGTATTTTGTATGAATGTAAAGTAGGCCCTGGGCCTATGCTACCTGGTATTCCAGGCCTGAACACTGTGGATACAAGCCTGTCCAAATTAGTTGGTTTCTTGCAACCTTGAATTCTATGAAATGTCTGGGTAAGGATTCAGCTATCAGGGGATACAGATTTAATGATGATTGTAGTGTAAGACAAGGGGAACAAAAAAGTCTGGCTCTTACACTGCTCAGGGAATGCTGTCTTTGGAGGGAGTAGGGCTCTTACTTGGTCAATCCTATGAAGCTGAGTTGGCTGACATTATTTCCCATTTTGCTGCTAGGCTGGTGTAAGCAGGACAAACTGTCCTGTTGCCATTTTTAAGTAAAATAATAATTCAATGTAATTGAAGTTTTGGTATTTTGCAGGTGCAAATGGCAGCCTGGTGACTGTAGATGCTACAAGTGTTTTGCAGGAAATTAGAAAGAGAATGGAAGGAGAAGGTCACCTTATTACAAGCATATGGAAATGATGGAATGGATGAAGAAAAATGGAGAACAACAGCTGCCTGTTTTGTTGTGCAAGAACCAGGAGATTTAAATGAAAAAGAAAAAAGGAACGTATAGTGAAAGCAGGTTTTCACAGTCAAGTAATTAAACAGGATTTCATCTTTGTTTCATGGAATTCATTGCTCTCCTGAGGCAATATGTCAGCAGTAATTTGTAATTAAAGAGATTGCTTCATTTACTTGGGCAATCAGGTATTTGGTATTGTGTTGATAAGTGGATTGTGTCCATACTTTGCTTAGAAGACTGTTGTGAAGAGTAATGTAAAGTCTTTGAAGTATCACGTGCTGAAACTGGAGCACAGAGGTAAGGAAGACAAGAGCCTTGTGAACAAATGGCATTTGTGATACGAAGGGTAAGTAGGGAGTAGGGGCTCAGGTGTTGGCAGTCAGATTTGTGAGACAGCCCATGGATGGAGGACATAGGTGTTCAGTGAAATGTGAAGGGAGCTGGAGTCTATGAAATTGTTCCAGAACAGGGAAGGTGTGACTTTGCTGAGTGCAAGAGATGCTTAACATACCTTCAGATGGTAGGGAAGTTGAGAAAGGAGACTCTTAATTGCTAGCAAGTGGTAACTGAAGTGCAGAGTAACAAAGATAATCTGGCAATTGTTATCTATAGTAAGCACATAAAATACTGCAGTTTTTACCATAGGACTGTAGGAGTTGATACATTCAAGGACCTATTTATTACTCTCTTAAGAGCATTATGTCTAGTAACATCCCTGAAAAGGAAGAGAGATGTGCTTGAATGCAAGGCCTCTATAGAAGGTGAAAGTGAATGAGGCATTTATACTGAGACTCATATCAGGGAAACTAGAGCTATGCAAAAAGGCCTGGAGTCATGTTTGAGTATGCAAAAACCAAGACAGAAATCCTGATCTGTTTTACATCAGGGTGAAATGTAACTCTACAAGAGTAGCACTCAATAGTTCTGTATGTTACTGATTCCTTTGTCTGCTACTCTCTAAGCCATATATGAAGTCAGTGCAGAAAAGTACTGATTTCTTTTGTTTAAATGTATGCTTTTGTATGATGTCATTCAGCACTCGTTCACTGATGGCCTCCCTGCTCCAAGAGAAAGAGGGTGAGACAGTACTGGTTGCCTTGAGTTATGTAATACATGGTAATTTGTAGCTTGAGTCCCTGGACACACAAATAAGTCAATGGCTGGCAAGTTGTCCTAATTTTAAAGTTGTGAGAACACAGTGCAGCCACTGACAGCAATTTTAATTCTTCTCTAACACTTGTTTTCTGATAAATCAATAGTAAACGTCTTCCATGCACCTCCTCTCCAACACACAGTTTGCCCAGCACTCACACTTCCAAAGGCAGGCTCTGGGCTATCAAGCCCAGCTGCTGCAGTGTGGTTTGCTGTGGGTTTATGCCTTCAGCTTTGCCTCTTGGAGCATCTCTGTTGGGCATACTTGCACATGCTGGCTCAAGCTGTAGTTCAGCAGCACAGGCTACAGTTGTAAATCCAATAAGCAGTAAAGGGCCCCCTCCCTGAGCTCTGCATCCTTGCCCTCTGATTTGCCCTCCCAGACAGCTGGCTGTACAGCTGTTTTGTAGGGCGACCCACCATACTCTCTGGGGTTAAAGGTTACCCTGCATGCAAACATAGGGTGGCATCAGTCAGATTTTCCTGTTGTGGGTCATAAGCTTGCTGGAGTTCTGTTTCTTGTGTTTGTGGAGTTTTTGTATGCAGTCAAGTAACAGAAGGGAAATCAGGGAAGCATAGGCAGTACTTGTATCCATGGTGAAAGCTCAGGTTTTGATGTAATGCAAGAGAGAAGTGGGGGAAGTAGCTACAGCCACTTGGCCCCTCCTGATGTGAGAGGATGGAAGGACATGGTGTGGTGGAGCAGGGTGTGTTGTGGCATGTGGTCCTCTGAGTGCATCTGTTCCTTCTGCCAGCTCTACTTCAAGGGCTTAGATTAACACAGGCTGAGTGAATGAATGCTTTTCTACTGAACAGCTGCACCTGTGGCTCTGTTTATACCCTTTCTCATTCTTCCTATCGTTATTTTTGAATTTGGAATAGTAAAATACTGGGTCTGGGTCTGCTCTTGTTGCCCTACTATCCTGCTGCATTAAAAAGCTGAATCATCTGGAGAAGGGGAAGATGGTAGTAGACTTCTTGCAACTCCGTAGTATGCTTCTCAAGAGGCTCCAGTTAGCTCAGGCCTGATATGAAACAGATCCCAGCACTGGGCAAGGTTGACAGTTTCCCTTGTGGTTCCGACCTTGTCTGCCATGCCTGCAAATGAATCTGTGATCATTGTTTTGTCATTTTAAGCTGAGCCTCAGGACTTCTCACTGCCCAAACATGGTATTAGGGGAAAATTACAACATTAGTTAAGTGTCAGGAGTTGCCAGCCTCTTTCTGTGCTATTCTGCTGGAGCAGACAGGCAAAGATGTCCATGCCATGTCCTCATAGTATGCTCACTGTATTTTCAGGCTTTAGTGCTTTAAGGACTTATTATTTTGCATCTTATGAAATTCCCTCTTCCCTCAAACTGGATTACTTAAAACTCTGAATTCCCTGCCCTTACTGCCTTCTGTGACACAGTTTTTAACACAGTTAATAAATTTAAATTAACTCATGTGCTCATCATGCAAAGACACCATCACTTAACATTATCATTGTACATTAAGCAAGGTTATAATTAACTAGGTTTTCATTCTCTTGTGGGTTTTATGTGCTCACCGTTATCTTATACTATGGAAATTAAATAAATCCTCCCTAAGTTCTAGTTAATGTGAACACAAATCCAAAGTTACAGTCACAATATAACAATTTAAGACAACTAAAGGAAAACTGCAAAGACTGCAGTAGCTGCTGCTTTCTTGTGTTCCATGCACCCTAAATTGTCTAGTTCTTGATTGTGGAAGAGAAGAGCTGCAGTCTTCAGTCAGCCTCAGCTTTAAATGAAGTTGGCAAACACTGAAGACAAGTGGCTTCAAAGGGAAGGAGTGTGGACACAGAGCTGTGGTGTTCTAGAAGAGCCACGGATGTATGGCCAAGAAAGTGAGAGTTTGGACTGAGATCAGAATCTTTTAGATTGGAAAATACCTCCAAGACATCGAGTCCAACCTTTGACCAGTCATCACCTTGTCAAGTGGACCATGGCACTAAGTGCCAGGTTCAGCTGTTTCTTGAGCACTTCCAGGGATGCTGACTGCACTACTTTTCTGGGCAGTCCATTCCAATGCTCAACAACCCTTTCCATGAAGAAATTCTTCCCAATGGCCAACCTGAACCTCTCCTGTTATGTGTTGAGGCCATTTCCTCTCAAAATGTAATGGACTTAAAGATTTCTTTTTAGTCTTAGTAGATGGCATTCACAGGGCTTAAAAACTGACTCTTGATGGTTTGGGGAGGATGTTCCATGAATGTAGCACAGGAATTTCTTCCACTTTTTCACTCTTGTTCTTGCTGAGGCACTGGGCTATGTTTTCACCGTTTGTTAGTGTGTTTCCGGTACTGATCTCTTGTTCTCTTGTTTAAAAATATTTCACTGCTGTCAAAATTTAAGAGCTTTATTAATTTCTCTGTAATGAAACTTTCCAATAATAAAATCATTCTTGCCCAAGTAGAATAGCAAATAGTGTAAAATAGTTATCTATTAAAAGTGAAGGTCACACTTATTTCTCAGATCTGTAATGGCAGTTCTTTATATCATCTCTGATGTTGGATTTAAAAGCTGAGCAGAAGAGGAATAAGACAGCAAAAATGTTTCTCTTCCTCTCTTTCACACTTTCTGCTCTTTTCTTCGCTTTTATCATGTACGTTTGGTATTTGCTTCCTGTCTGGTATTTATTTCCTGGCTTAGTGGTTACTTGTGCAGTTTTTTACCTTGTACTTTTCAGCTTCATACTGTCTTTTTCTGTTTCTCAGATGTTAATTTTGTTGCTAATCCAAACTAAACTTTTGTTTAAGCTGTTACATATTTTCAGTATGAAAGGCACGTGAGCAATATTTGCTTAGGCTGTAGTAACTTTATGAAATGCATTATATTTATTCATGAAGTGTTATATTCAAATTCAGAATACATTCTTCATTCACATGGACGAATTTTGGAGTCTTCTGTAAGTGTAGATATCAACCAAGTTACCAACCAAGTTTGACTTTCATTTAAAAAAGAAAGATAAATATGAACAAAATGCTACTTTAGATGGATACCATTCTTACTCCCATTTCTGCTGTCTTTAGAGTTGTTCTCTATGTGTAGTACTAAAAAATAGTGTTTGCCAAATTCACACTGAATCCGTACAGATTTGGTCCAACGAGGGTGCCTTTTGTACTAAGTTATTCTTTTCCACAGGAGACTGCAAACTGCGCAGACTGAGTAGTCCAAAACTATTTCCATTTTCCTATTTCCAGTCCATACCAAAAGAAAAAAACTTGAATACGACTTGTCCTCTATAGATTGCTAGTCACAGTTGGGCTCTATGAAAATTGCTTGGTCCCTGAAGACTTAAGAGGCAGTAAAATTCTATTTTATGCACAACAATGAATGAATTTTATTTTATACACAGCAAGTCCTTACTTCTCTCTTCTCCCTTGTATTTATGTTGTTACACAGTTTTCTTTCATATTTGATTGCCTTTAATTTTATAGATACATGGACTGTGCCCCTTCCCAGAGACACTGAGTTAAAAGGAGAATTAGCTCCTACATTGTTTAGTGTTTTTCACTTACATATAACTAGGCATATAACTGCACTGTTTTCTGTGTTAGTAAGATGTCTGCCAATGGAAAGGGGCTTGCAGTGGCCTGTAGCTGAACAAATGTAATGGTAGTGGTCTCTGCAAGAGCATGTACACAATGCTGATGGAGGTGAGAAACTTGCTATTCGTTTAATGCTTTTTGGGATGATGCTGCAGTAGGTAATGTAGCTACAGGCATATGGTACCCCAGTCTTTGAAACAGCTTCTGTCTTCTCCTACTTTGGTGTCTCACCACAGACCTGCTGTGACAGCACACAGAGCCCAGGCTGCAGTGGGGACCTTTCTGGTGACTTCATCTCTATGCTCCTGTTTGGCATTTTATGTAAATCCATGAACTCGTTACACTTTACTGGTACTATCAATGTGACCAGCCCTTCTGCTTGTATTGAATGGTGACCAGGATTTGCTCATGTAGGCATATTTATTTTTCACTTCCCCAAAGTTCAAGAAACTATCAGATTAACAAAAGGGTATGTGATAGTTAAATTTTTCACTGATTTTTCCAGATGATTCAAGTAATGCATTAGCTCATGTAGTCCCGGTTACTTGCAGGTTAGATCTTCTAAGATCAGGCCCTGAAACTGCCTGAAATTGTGACTATCAGACAAGAAATACTCAGTAGAAGGTGCTGCAGAAAGTGTGCTTTGAAATTCTTAATGCTCTCCCTCATGGTTACTTATTTAAATACTTTAAGACTAATGAATGTAGTTTGGTTAGATGGTGCTTCTTGGGAAATTTGGGGTTCTGGCTTCTTTACTTTCATTGCAGCTGCTCTGATAAAAGCACTTTTGCAAGAAAAAATAGTACAGAAATTTCCCATCCCTGTTTCTTTGTACAGTGCTTGGAGTACTGAGGGATAATAAATCTTTAAAAATGAAAAATGGATCAAAAAAAGCCTTCACTATAGTAAGCATCTTATAGAGGCTTTTCTAAAGTTTTCAGTTATCTAACAAGCAATGAATGGGAGGCATGGAAAGGGCAGGAAAGTAAATGGCAAAGTAAATATACTTCTTCAGGATGTAAAAGGGAAAAGAAAATGACAAGAAGAGGTTTGAATACACTGCTAAAAATCTTGCTTATCCTCCAATCTTAGCTATGGTAGCCCTGCAACTCCCACTTAGAAGTTGGGGAGGTTTATCTTCTGAAATGGAAGTACAGAATGTGAAGACACAGCAGACCCTCCCTGGCAGGCTGATCTCTACCTGGGTAATAAGAGGATGTGGGGCTGCTGTGCACAGACTTGGTATGTGCTGCATGGATCAAAGCTTCCTCAGGGAAATGGGGAAGCAACACTGACACCTTGCCTACCTCCACAAAGATAATACTCCTACAGGTTCAGCATCTGCCTTAGCAGGCTAAAAACCACTCTGGGGCACATGCAATGCTACAGGAAAGTAACATTCAGCATGGGAACAAAAGAAAACAGGTAATGCAAGTTGGTCTAAGAAGGTGGTTACCTGTCACAAAAGTGCCTTATGCATACAAATATGTTGGCCGTCATGGCTAGGACAGCACTGCTAGGTGAAATTCAAATGCAGTCCAGAAGATTCAAGTTTTCATTCCTCTAGAACTGTAAAAGAGTGGGACAGCGAACAACTGTTGTGTCTGAAAACAGGTGACTTCTGAGATCATTAGTGGGAATGGAGAGTAGAGGTCCCTGTTAGAAAGACTTCTGGGGTGGTTTCTCTCTCCAAGACTCATTAGCTGTTTACATTGAACGTCACTGATGAGAAAACAGCTCTGCTAATCAGACCACAAGGGACAATGTATGGCAGTGACATCTGGTTTTTCTGTGTGTGCTTTCCAGATAGTATCTCTTTGTAGGGCCGGATTTGGCAATGCTCACAGACCTCTGAGGTCTCATCAGTCCTTTATTTTATGTAGCCCTCAAAGTACTCAGAAGAGAACAGTTGCATAACCATTAAAGAGAAACTATGTAACCTAGAATGAGTTACCAAAACACCTTTTGTATTATGCATATTTTCTGGCCTAATTATATAAACACACTTTATTATTTATAAAACTGCATCACTTCAAAATTTAGTTCTGTGTTTCCTTTCCTCTTTTCTGCACTACTAAATTTTGCTCTTAAGACTTTAAGAGCTGCATTTTGAGCATACAGATTTAGGACAGGACTGGTCTCAAGTGGCACTATAATACTAAATATTAAATAACTGATTCAAACTGCAACCAAGAGGAAAATCAGATGACAGTGAAGTCTTAATCCAGAAGATTGAAGAGGAAAACAATACAATGTTCTCAATTTCTCATAACTGCTACTTTGCAGATCTTAGTGAGTTGTGCATAACTGCTTTCTTCCTCATATAACATCTGCTTAACCACAGTTCAGGAGCTGTTTACCATTTGCATGGTCCAGACTGACTCAACAGCAATACGATGCCAAAAGAGGCAAGAATATTTTATTAATTCATTTATTTACCTCTGTATTATTTTTAATTAGCATTTTTTTATATCTGCTTGCACCTGCCAGGCTTTGTGGAAATGCAGTAAATTATCATTACAGAAATCTGGGAGGCAGGAAATTGGAACAGTGGAGCTACTTCCATCAACCAGGGTCATACTTGCAGTGTTGTATGAGACTAGATACCAGGATTGAAGATAAGTAAAGATTTAGTGGAGTGTAGTGTTCGACCTTCTATTTATTGGATGGATTAAGCATTATTTTTTAGTGATCTGTCTTGTATTTTTACATTATTTCTTGCCTAAAAAATAGTATCTTTAGGGGAATTTTTTGTTGGTTGAGGGGAGAAGGGTTGCTGTTTGTATGTTTAGTTTTGGTTTGAACTTAAAGTTTGAGTATAATAGGTTGGTAGGCAATGTCGCAAATATTAAGAAGTTGATCCAGAAGTTCAGAGTCCATTGTTTTTTTAGGATCATCCTCTAAATATTTGTCTTTAGTCATAGTCATCTAGAAGGAATGTATACCTCTGGCTATGTTGGACGCAACATTATTTGACTTAAGTCCTCTTGAGTGAATCAGAAAGTTGAAGGCTGCTGTACTGTATTTGGGGGAGCAGAAAAATGCAATTTGAGGATAAAACATAGACTGCTTTTTTTTTTCACATAGACAGTGAGCACGTGTGGAACTTAGTGATGCTTCCCATTTAAAAGAAATAAACATTGAATACTTTAAACTCAGTCTCAGAAACATTCCTTCAAGCACTCTCACAGTGAATATATTTCTCACAGCCAAAGGAAACCCTTGCAGCAAAAAGTACTTTTCAGTCCCAGCTAATGATTCCGTGGCCCAGCTACATGTTTATGCAGTCCATTAAAATGGAGAATAAGGTATGAAATGGCAGTTCAAGCCTTCTCATCTCCAGAACCAAGACCTGCAACTGTAGAGTTTGCGTTAGTCTCAGTCTGACTTTCAGCCCAAAGCCTGAGCCCAGACGTCTGTCAGCCACTGCCAGAAGTCAAGCAGTGGAGATGCTCGATGGAGAACAGCAATTCTGACATTTTACTGAAGTGTATTTCCATGGAGAAACTTCAGGCATCTGCAGTTTCTCTGGAAATGGTTTTCAGAGCCAGAGAGCCAGTTTCTTCAACTGCAGGCAATGTAGTGAGCCTATGACTAGTTGCTAAATATGATGAGTTTTTTTTAATGTTAAGTGTTTTGAAGTGTGACATTCTTACATTGCTGTTTGTGGCCCTGACTGTAGCAAACCAATGGCAAAGGCATCTCTGTAAATAACAGCTACAATTCTGGAAGCACAATGTTATGTTTTTAACATTAGGCATTTACTATGTTTGATGTTTGGTTGTCAGAAGGTGGATAGCTTTGGATCCTTGCACACCATTGCTGAGCAGCAGGCACTGATTTGGCATCAGAGCCATAAGAACTGTGCACTGCAGGGTAAGTGCTGCAAAGTTCTGCAGAAGTGTCAGCATTCACAGCCTGGCCACTCAGTCTTCCCGCAAAAGAAATGAAAAAAGGGGAAAATGGCAGGAGCAGAGAGGCCTTGTACCTCTTCACCCTTGCCCTAGGAAGAAGTGTCAATTTTTCCTAGGAGAGCACCTATGCTGAGCTCACTCAGCTGGACAGCAGGTCCCTGGGGAGGATGGCATTTTCCTGACAGAGCAGGAACTCCATGTGGTGAGCTCTGCAAAAAGTATGGAGTAGAGTGCTTTGCTTCAGCACTGCTTGAACTTTTTTTTTTTTTAAGTTAGCTGAAGTTTGATTTCACAGAGCAAAAATTCAGAGGAAAATTTGAAGGACAAAATTTCATCGGTGTGATGAAGGGAACCTGACAAGACACATGCATGAAATCAGTGAAGTGCTTGCTCAAGTGGGCACTTATATAGTTTTTGCTGAATTGAGCGTACCATTGGGTATATCAGGTTAGTTGGTGGAGGCTTTCCAACTTTTCCATCTTTTTAAATGATGTTCTGTGTCATGTTGAAACATCTTTAAAATTTCATTAGCAGCTCAAAGCTAAAACGGTTGAGAGGTTAAGAAACTGATTGTGCTCTGGCTTGGGAATGCATTCAAATGTAGAACAAGAGCAGTCAGATCTGCTGCTGCACCTTTGAGGGACTCTACAGCATTCTTTTTAAGACTACATTAGAAAAGAATTTATTTTTCTGTTATGGAAGAGTCTCCTCCAGGGCAATCCATGGCTTTAGTGCAAATCTATAGCAGTATCAGTGCTTTGGGAGGTGAGATAGATGGGGGTATCTGTGTTTCTTATTTTGCTTGTTTTAGGAAAGGGTCTTTTTATTTTTTGAGGGGTAGCTGCAGGAAATGCTGCAGAATTTTCCAGATGTCCATGCAGGCTGGAAAATCCCCGATACCCATCAGCTAAAACTCAGCTATTAATATATTTCAAATACATCAGAGTGCCTTTGAACTCCTCTGTGGAATATTGCATCTCCCAACAGCAAGCTAGAAAAGCCCTTAAGCATGTTATGAATTTTGCTTGGAGAAATGTGAAAGGTGATAAAACTCTTCGCAGGGAATTTATCATAGCTGCTCACACTTAGGAGTGAAAGAAGGGCACTGAAAGTGCTCATCAGTGAATAGGTTAGACAGGGTTTTCCTCCTAATATTTTTTTTTTCAGTGACAGCCTTCAAACTTTCACTAGATGATATATGTAACCTTGAAATTAAATGGCAAGTTTGCTGGCAGTAGGACTGGCCTGATGAGAAACTTTCTACCCAAATAAATCCTTCCTTCATAATACTACCCTTGATGTTTCTTTCATGTGCATGATCTGAAGGTTTCTGCCAGCACAATTAATATTTTGTCTCCAAGTACTCCATTTTCACATTATTTTGAAAGTGCCAGCATGAAAACGGTGTGCCATGTTACTACAGTGACCAGACCCTTGAAGGGTTTGCTATTTCTATCATATCAGTTTAATAAATTCATTTCATCAGCTATGGAGACTACAGGGTAAAAGAGAATTTCTGTTCAACTGAAGTATCACACCTTAAATCTCACTGCTCTTCTTACACTCTCCTGAAATTTTCAGAGAGTTATTTATGTATGACACAACTGTCTTTCTAAATACAGGTAGAAGTAGCTTTGAAGAGAAAGATTTGGATTAACCTTGTTTTACATAAGAAGATTTTCACTTTTGTAACCATTCCAGTAATGTTTGAAAGCACTCCAGTGCCAATTAACTGGAAGCTAATAGTTTTGCCAGTGGAGAGGAAGTTGTAAGTACTGTATAATATGTCATTGAAGTTGATTCACATTGCACCATTGCGTCATACTAAGGCAATTAAATCTCATCCTGCTATAAACATTATCAATATTACTTCTCTGGTGTTTATATTAAGCATGTGTGTGTAGTCAGTCCATCCCTTGGGGAAAAAAAAACAACCCACAAGAATTCCTCTAAGAATTTATATTTCCTTAGACTTCCAGGAACTCTTTCCTAAGTGGGTAATGGGTCCAAAAGATAGGAAGTTACTGTGTGTGTTTTCTTTTCTTGAAGACAGGAGAAAGACAGAGAGGAGAGGATGATTTTGTATTAAATCTGGTGGTTTCTCTTATTTTCCATGGCATTCTCTTCTGAGTTTCTAGTTTGCCTCTATCTGAAAAGAAAATCCAGAAGCTCAGCCATTATTCTGAGTGCATTTGGGAAAATGTAGATCGTTTTTATCAAGGGATGCATGGGAAGTGGATGTAAATTATGGATGTATATCTGTACCCAGCATATCTATCTGACACATATGCACTCCCTAAAACCAAGTGTGAAGTGCTGGAATCTGCCAATTTCCAGTTCATTGTGAATGATGCTTTTTGTTACTAAAGAGTTTATTTGATGTGCAGTACTCCCAAGTCATCTCTTGAAGTCTTCATAATATTTCTTATTATCTTTTCCCTGGTGTCTAATAAGAGGTGAAATTTCCTGCAACAGATTGGCAAATTGTCCTCTCCTCCCCTATCCTGCTAGTTTTCATGAAACTTTTAACAACTTAATTATCCATGAAAATGTGTGAGGTTTTTTCCCCTTATTTGGATGAAATTAGCCAGTATTTTCAGAGAGCTACTGAGAGGCCGGGAAACGCAGGCAAATGAGCACAACGCTTGATAACAAAAGTAGAAAACCAGACCAAAATTTTACTTCAACTTCTGTTAATGCAATCAGGGTGTGGTGGTTTGGTGGTGCTATAAGGAATCGTGTTGAACTGTAAAATATGTAAAGCTGGTATCCTAGAGTTAATCTCTTGTACCTTTTGCAGGTGGAGATTTACATTTTCCCTTTATATATTTACCTATGGAGTACGGTTCCTGAAAAAGGTAGGCACTTATATTATTATGCTTTCATAACACATGACAGACTGGAAGTCTTGTGCAGGTATAATATAAAGCACAGGCATAAAGTCTATGTTCATGAGGATTAAAAATAAAAATTTAATTTGCATTCATAAAATGCTTTGCTACTAGCATTAGGAAGGAATATAAGTTCTTATCAATATTTAATGGGGTTTTAAAAGAAAAAAAGGGCATAGCATAGCAACATACCTGGTTCACTTCATTGTTTTTCATTATGGGCATTAAACTGGCAGTAATGGTTACCCAAGTATTAATCTGAATTTCTCAATCATCCTTGTTTAAATGCCTCTGACAGAGGTTACTTTTTACTAACAAACAAAATGCATTAGTGTTTTAGAAAAAAAAATTTTTTTTTTGTCTGTTCTTTGTCTAATGTACTGTGGAAGGAAGTTTCCATGGAATTTCCCATCAATGCTGTGTTTCAGGTGATTTAAAAAGAGAAGAGTTTTGAAAGATTCTAAACACTCTGACATAGAGCTGTTAACCCTGCCATAAAGAGTAATATGGATTTATGGTGCAAATAGTTTTTACAGTGTGACTGGTCCTCAGAGCTTTAGTGCAAATCAGACCATATTTCTGTAATTCTAGGAGGTGAAATTAGGGGAATGTGTGCTCTCGGTCTGTTCACGTAATCTCTGTTTCGGTCAAAAATTTGACACAAGTAAATGGATCTGGAATGTTTCTAGTACAACCTCTTTTACTTAACAAAGCACCAATCTTTTTTATGTCTGTAGTTCTTGAGGCTGTCCCAGGTGCAAGGCAACTTGGTGTGTGCAAGACTAATGATGTGCCTGTGTAGGGAGGGTACATCAGAGCTGTTCTCAGCTATTTAGCAGTTGTCAGCCCCAGGGGAAGTGTGGGCCAGAGCAGTATGCAATTGCATTCTCCCTCTGCCTCCTTGAACACATAGACATTTTGTGTGTACCTCATCCATTGACATGCTGGATGGTCATGATCTGATATTCTGTTTTCTGTGTGTGATTTCACAAATGTCTGTGGTATGAAATATGAGAATAATTTTAATGGCCACTTGTCACAACCCAAAAGGTTACTTGGCCTGTGGGTGTGGTGAGATCATGACTGTGGGTTCATAGGATTCTGTAATACACAAGGACACAGAGGCTTTATCATCTGAATTTTTCTATATTATTACAGCAAATGCCACAAAAATCACCATTAGCAAGTCTCACTCCACCACTGGACTCTGAAGGCAGGAGACCCTTATGGACTTTGCACTGGTCTTGTCCCCGTGCCTCTGACCTCAAATGGGCACATGTTGCCGACTTTTCTTTGTGGCAAGAATACATTGCTCATGAAGCAACATGAAGTGAATAAGGGCAGCTTCTACCATTGGTGTCTGCCTTTTTCAGTCAAGAGTTGACTTTAACTGTCAGGTGCAGCTGTGTGATTGGTACATCTCACAAATATTTGTGATACCACAGGAATGCGTGCCCCCTTCAAGAGTTGCAGCGAAGTGAGAAATGTAAATCCTGGGTCAGAGAGTAGAGAAGCCAAAGCTTGTTTGCTCACAAATAGACCACACGAAGAGGAATAACTTGCAGCCTTACACATACTCAGCCAAACCACTGCATTACCTATAAATTGTGACTTACATACACAGAAGAGACCAACAGATTTCAGAAAAAAATTTTACTGTACAGTTATTGGTATTTAATTATCATATTAGACATTCCTCCCTTCCCCACCTCCTGTGTGCCTTCAGCCTTTTCAGCCTGCAAGGCTTAATTTTATTGTGGGGTTTGCTGTCATTTGTCTGTAACTAGTGAAGTTGTTAATGACATTTCGGTATCAAGGCATCTCAAAGATGAAATTGTTTTTTTTGGTCTTGGCTTCTTTTTCAAATGTTCCTCAAAGTTTTGCTGCTTCAAGTCCTTTCTACCTTAATGCTTTCAGTTGTAGCTTATTTCTATTACCAGATAGTGTAATAATGGGATGAGACTTTCTGCGTCCCGAAGGGTCTCTTATTGCTCAAGTGAAATGTATGTTTGTCTCTGTTCTTTCAAACCAGAACTTTCAATTTGATGAAAATGAACTGTAAACTTGTTAGGTAATGACTATAAAGTAGCTGTTGGGAGATTGATGGGTTTGCTACTTGATCCCATAGCACTGTGTTTTTCAGGACATGCCCTGCAGTGTGAGGGCTAATGCACTGAGGGGATGAAATAGGTCATCATAATTAGGATTTGAAGTCACCTGTGTCATTTCTGATACTTCATGAGAAGAGAGAATCAATATTAATGTAGGTTAAAGGTTCAAGTTGTCCACCTTCTACCTCAAATATTATTTTCAAGAGCAGACTTGGTAATGAGTATTCTTCTGTGTGAGGAAATGGACCAAGGTACCAACTTTGAAAGAGAAGATGAAGCTTTTTTCATTACTGGCTGTCAGCTCCAGTCTTCACTGTTTTCTAGAGCAGATATAAATTATTTATGACTACAGCGTGGGTGGGTGGTCCACAAAATCCTTTAATGTGAAGCATTCACCTTTCCATCTAATCCTCATTGCCTCCATTGTTGATAAAATGGCAAATGCTAGATGTATCCATCCAATCTTTGTTTTCAGACTTCTGAACGAGATGTTTTGACACTGAAGGACTGAAGCCAGCATTCACTACAGCATTCTTTGTATCTTTAGAAATCACTAAGATCTGAAGCATAAAAGATAAATAACCAATTATATTTCCAATATGCAGATTCTTCTCTTTCATTCTTCTCTTTCTGAATGAAAGTGAGATTTTTCAGCTCTACCATTTGTTTCATTTGCATGTCTACAAAACACTCCTTTGCAGAGCACCACACCAGTAGTGATGCCAACAAGGCATTAAGTTGCAGTGGCATTAAACTGATGGCTTTGCTTATCATTAACATAGGAATGAGATAATGTTTTTGTTTTCCTCAGTAATATTTGTAGTTAAATAAATAGTGGCTTTGATCATTAAGAGTTAATGGACTGTGCTCCAATTAAATGGAAAAAAATATCATTATCTTTGGTGATAAAGAAACAGAGCAAAGAGTTCAGGATTGGCTTGTTTCTTGCTTGCTCATCCTTGGTGCAAAACAGTGCCTGTATAATGACATAAAATGAAAAATCTTTACAAGCATATGGAAGCAAAGCTTCCAGGTGACATATAGAGACTTTTCACATTTAATTTCCGTCCATTAACTGCCCTTGAGAATTAAAAACTCACAAAAGACAATGAATTTTCTGCAAGTCTTCTGAAGTCTATATTGAGACTTTGGAAACCTGAAGTTGCATGTAGGTATTCTACTGGGAAAAGAATCGTCTGCCTGGATAAAAAAAATCTTGCTGTTTCTCAAAGCTAGTGTTGAAGTAAGGCAGATGATATGAGTATGCTGTGGCTATATTTAAAAAATGCTGGATGCAACAAGCTTCTGTATGTATTCAGCTGATTGAGTGTCCTTCCTAATGAGTCATCCCCTACTGAAGAGCTGAGAACTATCTACTGAGAACTGTCTGGTGGGTACAACTTCTAGTGGTACATGTAGTTTGCAAAAGAACAGGGAAAGCTATGTTGAAGTATAAATTTGATTCCAAAGGCCTACCCAAGTGACATGAATGTATGGAAGGCAAATAGAAAGTAGCAGGGTAGTATGAAGAAAAAGAAAACCGACAGGTAGAGCTCCACTTTTGCTGTTATGAAAGTTCCTCTTTCTTGAAACTATAGGACGTTTCAAATTAATAAAATGCAGTGCTTATCCTCAAGTGTGCACTAACCACTGAGCCAGTGAGTTTCTGTGTGACAGCAGGATATGTTCTGTTAGTGGCCCACAGTTTCTGTGTGCACGTAGAGACAAACTGGCTTCATTCTTTTTTTGTGAGAGAGTGTTGCATTCTGCTCCTTGGCTGAGTTGGATTATTCTTTGCCTCTTTTTAGAATAAAATAGCAGCCAGTGATGCATGCACATGGTACAGCCCAGAGAGAGTAGTGTAGAATTTGTAAATGCTATTTCAGATTGCTTGTACTCCAGAATTTTAAAGCCTAAAGTCAGAACACCTTCATTTGAAATACAAAAAAAGAACTTGTCAATAAATTGGTGGCTGGTTATTGACATTGTTTCTGTATTACAGTTCACCTACTACTGTGATTGTTAACCTCAGATGAAGTAAATAATGATTGTTATGCACAGCCGCTTCATAAAATTGCTCTAATTTTGGAAATAAGCATTTCCGTGATGAAAATTATAAGTTTGTATCATGTGGGAAAGAAGAGTGGGACAGTTTTCAAATCAAATCAAAGGTTGTGCTACAGTTTAAGTGGGGTTATAGTTAGCATATTAATGATAACTGTTCTGGGGAAAAATAAGAGAAGAGTTTGAATGTAGAAATTAATTTCAAATTCTTCATACAAGGTCTCTGCAGTGCATTGAAAACATTTTTCATGGGGGCTCTCAGCCACTACTGTCATTAGAAATACAGAATAAATTAATCTTTCCTCAATATTGTATGGGAATCAAGAGGACATCATTCATGCTTACAGTTCTGACAACTCTTCCCACTGGAAGCCATCACCTGCGATATCTGAGTTCCCCAAGGCAGCAAGTGATAGCTGTGGCTTTTTAAACTTTCTGGTTTAATGCTATAAGGATTCATCACGGGTAGGAATCAATTTTGGTAGATCTGAACTGAACTGAAAAAAATGTACTGCAAAAAAACAGAAGCTGTCAAACTGAAAAATAAATTGCTGTATTCAAAATGTCCAGTTTTCAGTCTTTGTAGCAGTAGGACAGACTTGATTTTGTCATAAAAGTTCCTCAGCTATTGGAAAGCTATACACATTGCAAGTTACATCATTTGGAGCAGAAAAACATGACCTGCATCAGAATAGTCTGTATTTCATTTATTGTTTCCATCTTCTCTTGCCATACCTGCTGCATCTACTTTTTCATGAAACTAATGCTGCTGGATATTTTGTAGAAAGGAACAATACAAGAAATGCAGCATCTTGCAAAAATTCATACCACTATTGGGATTATTCCTGATCATCTGATTCATAGAATAAGACTCCATAAAGCAGGCTAATTTTTTTCTGGTTTTAGTGCTGAGAAACCTAAGCATGAGTTTGGGAAATATCTACCGCCTTGGTTTAAATCAGAACTGGCTGTAGAAAACAACACTGTGGCAAAAGCTGGGATGCAGGGGGTTTACCTCCAGAGCCCTTGGTGTTTCCTTTATTCTTGAATCAGTTGAAGCAGGCATTCTGTTGGGCACATTTTCTGCCCTAGTCTGCATCTGTTGTGATGTTTCCTTCCCATATTCTTCCCAAAAGGTTGTTATATTATCTGTTACTGAGGCTTGTAATTCCTTTTGTTCAGTGAGCTTATTTGCCCGATGCTGGATAAATATCCTCATTTAAATGAAGAATGTCAGAGGCCACTCTGGAGCCCTTTTAACACAATGCTGATATTTGATATTTTACTGTGCTATTAACAGAGGGATAATGTGATACGTAGGCCACTAAGGGAGGAAATGAAGCCTGGCTTTGGCAGATTGTGCTTGCTATAAAATTGATTTGGATTCTCTGGAGGGTTTTATTACCTTTTTTTATTTTTTACACGTAAAACCAATTGCTGAGTTTCTGTAAGTGATGGAAATTTTTAAGCTAAAATAATTTTGGATGTTAAAATTGAATTACAATCTTATTCCTTTCTGTGAAAGGAGGGCTGAGCATTAAATAAAACAATTTCTAATTCACTGAGTGAGCAGGAAAGGATACTCATGCTCTAGAGTCTTTTGAAGAATGCTATTGTGAGAAAGGGGAAATGCCATATTACATTTTTAAATAAGCATCATGAGTGGAAAAGGTTTCCAGAAAGACCATAGTAAGATGCCATCTCATGGTAAAGGAATTTGTTTCAGATATATCTTCAAAAGGCCATAAAAATTGTTGAGGGCATTTAGGAGAGATTAATAGAGTGTTTTGGATGCTTGAAATATAAATCATGAGTCATGCTGTGAGAAAGATCAAAGCAACTGGAGAAACTTAGTTTTAAATGACTGCAGCACCTCAGTGTACATCAACAAGGAAAATGAATGCATTTTGGACAATGAGGCTTTGTAAGAGAAGGCAAGTCAGCATAGGAAGTAATTTACTGTGGAAGCTGTTGGAAGTTAAGATAATAATTGGATCAGGGAGAGGACAAAGCTGAGCAAGCTGGCAGAATTTATTTGTGGCTGAAAGGAAACGGAAGGTTTTGAAAGAAAAAGCAAAAGGAGAATATCAATGGTATCCTAATTCAGTAATAGGACACTGATGGCAACAGGACTTTCAAATGTAGACAACAGGGACAAATTTTACATAATCATGGGAAGGAAAAGCAACACACTAATTTAAAAAATACATCTAGAATTGAATTTCACTTTATCTGTTTTGAATCCAGCTGGGGGCATTTAATAACATCAGAGTAGTAAGTAAATGCTATGTAATCATCAATTTGGCAAGTTAAGCTGGTCCTGAGCCATACACAGCATCTCTGCTGCTTGTGAATTACACTGTTGTTCAGAGCAGTGAAAGAGGGGCTGCCACACCTTGTGTCCCTCTATGGACTGGTTGCTAATTTTGCCTTCAGCACAGTATTCATTTTCTTGGCAGCCCAGCTTTCTGAAAGATTGAAATTTTTTCAAGGTCATTTCATAAAAATGGCTGATCTAGAGGAAATATTTCCCGAAGTGTTATACTTGGGGAATTTTATGATAAAAATAGTTTTAATTCATCTATAAACTAAGGTGGCTCATTCATACCAGTAGCAAAGTATTAGCTCAGCACTCTATTGCCATGAGCTTTTCATGTTTTGCTATTCCAATTAATGAAGCAGTCCTGTTTTTCACAGCTAATTAAACCTGAGCAAAGAGTACATGGTTGGGTATAACAATAGCTTATTAGTAATGTAATTGGTGCTTTGCATTGCCCTTGTTGAGTTGAACTCACTACTGAGGGAATGACTTGGAGCAGGATAGCTGTATTCTCAAATTATAAAACCTGTAGAACAATATGTATTTTTATACTATAAGTGCTTCAAGTAATTAAGCTGCTTCAGTTTATCTTTAAGTAGTAGGGGAAAAAATCTTGGCAATAAATAAATACATTATCAATAATCTTTTGGGTTTTTTCCTGTTACATTCCCTTCCAGTGTTACCCTGTCATACCTCTCAGAGCTTTCTGATTTCTTCTGCCTACTGATGCTCTTGGCTGCTGGCTATTGAACAATGCCAAGTTAGCATGGGGAAGTACTGCTGTAAATTTGAATCTAATTCAGAGTCTTGCTTCTATTTTTTAACTGCTGTTATCTCACAGGTATCTTAAGGAGTTCAACAGGGATTTTTGTCCTGTCCCCACGATTTGTGGGGTCTAGAAGATGAGGGAGAGAAAATTCTTTCCTCTTGCCCAGATACTTTAGGTTTTTGCTGTGGCACAAATTTACTGTTTATGGTTTTATACTAAAACTTAATACAAATTTTCAATTTCTGAAACAAAATCATAGGCAATTTAGGGTCGTTCCCCTGTTCTCATCCCTACCAGCCAGTGTTATTGCTGGTTGTTCTAATAGATCAATTGCAGAAAATTGTAAGTTATGTCAGAATAGATCCACCAGCAGATTAAAAATGCAAACAACAAAAGGCTTGTGTATTTGTACTTCCTCAGCAGGAGGAGAAGGTGAAAAACAGAGGGAAAATGAATGTAACATTTTATGTAGGTTTAGACATTTTGGGAAATTATTTTGGCTTTCTTAGTTTGCTTTAGAGAAGTAAATGTTATTATGGTCGCTGACTCAGAACTGAGCAGGAAAAAATTCCTTACGAACTGTGTTTTGATATTTAAATTAATTAACATTTCCCCCTTCTGTCTTTCTGTTAGAGGAAAATACAAAATGTGAAAGATTCTCTCACTGGGATTTTTTCATTCAGTACTTAGTACTTGTGGCATTATTAAATCCACCAAGAAATGTGATTCTTGGGATGTTCTCTGCAGGGCCAGGAATTGGACTTGATGATCCTGATGGGTTCCTTCCAACTCAGCATATTCTGTGACTCTGACTCTAAGTATTTCAGTGGTAGAGACACCTGCAGCCCCACAGGTGAATTGCCCTGATACACTATATATGCACCTCAAAAAAATGCAGTGGTTGCAGGAGTGGAAGAGGAAGAAGCTACTTCAGTCTGTCCTTACTCGTTGTTTAGGCTTATGCCTTGTTTTAACTGTACTCCGTTCTTAAGTGCTTAGAAATGGGTTCCTGTCTGGTGACCACACACTGCTGTGGCTTTTGGCCTGCCTGTTCCAAAAACCTGTCTGAAGGAGTTCTTCTCTTAGTCATCAGGTGGGACTTGGTGGTGTCTCTGTGCTGAGAAGCAGTCAGCTCCTTCTGCTAGGGTTTTAGTGGCAGTACTTGAGAGTGGGGAGTTCAGTAATGAAAGGTCTTCACCACCTGTCCATAATGGCACCATGTAATTCACACACATTCTTGCCTCTCTAGGGATGAATATTGGCCCTGTGACCTAGAGAAAACCTGTGCTTCCTATTCAAAATTCTGCAGTTGCAGTAACTTTCTGATTTTCAGACTGTCAGGGATGATGCTGAGACCTTACTACCTGTGCCTGTACGAAAGTACAGCAAAACACACCAGTTGGGGCTTTTGTTTGGCTTCTCCAGTGTTTTTCCAGTAGGAAGGGTAGGTTCATAAATACCACAATCTTAACATCTGGGTTTAGGCATGAAATTTTATCTTGGTGCTTACCTTGGTATGGAGTTGCTCTTACTATTAAAAATGGACTGTGTCTCCCTTTGTGGACTGCATGCAGTGGTGGAACATGTTCTATGTCAGTGAAGCGAGCCACAGTGAATCCTGCAAAGGAAAGCAGCTGTCTGAGGGTTTCCAAAACTCAGCATCAGGAGTACAATGAATCTGGTGAACACTTCCCAGCAACACATGGTATTGGAAGGCAGTGGCTGGGCAGAATCAGACACACACATTCTTCCGGCAGAGCAGCCACAGATGGGAACATAATTACAGAAAGTAGAGGTGTAATGATGAGTTTAATTATTAACCACTTTCCTGTATGCCTTTGAGTAACCATAGTATCAGAGCACTGGAAACCCCAGAGCTTTGTTGAAGCTGCATCCTGTAGGAAAATTAGGAGTAGTTTGAAATCATGCTACTCTGCAATAATCAATATGAGTTGAAGTGCCCTATTTTATTTTTTTTTATGATTTGCACTTGGGATTTTTCCCTGTCTCTTAAAGGTTTCATTTTATACAGGTCTCCCTCCTACCAAGGTATGGTTTTCCATAACTTCAGTACTCTTTCTTAACAAACTGATTCCAGGCATGCAGTTATGTGTTGTCTTTTTAAATAAAGTAAATCCATAAATGTCCTCCTAGATGCAAATGCTGAGCTAATTGATGTGGTCTGGCATTGTGATCAAAAATAGAAGGCAGCTGTGAAGCTAATGGGTGTACAGCTGCTTTGCTTCATCAGGCATCTGGAGTGTTCGGGTGAATGTGTCCACTACTTTTTATGCACAATTCTTACAGTGCAGATTGATGAACTACAAAATACACTGAATAGTGTTGCTGGGAACTTTAGCCTAGCTCCTGTAATATTTATATAGACCTCCAGCTGCTCTAAAATGTTACAGCACCACTGGCCACTCAGCTTGCTCATGACCAAACAGTCCTTGAAAATGTTGCCATTACACATAAAGGCAAATGTTTTTAGAAGTTTTATTTACTACAAAGAAGCTAGCAGAGAAAGTGTCAGAGAAAGAGAGCAAATATTTTGATGGATGGGCTTGGTAAGGAGACTGGTGGCTGTCTGGGACAGGAGGGGGAGGAGATGCTACAGTCACCAATTTCTCTGGCTGGAATGTTCTTCAGTTCTGTTCAGTGCATTGCTTTAATCAATATTAGGACACTTCCAGATGCTAATTATCAGTTCCTTTTGCCAGCTTCATTTTCCACATAAGTTGCAAGTTGAAAGTAAACTTTTATCAACACAAGACATAAGCTCCTGATCTCTGTACATAATATTTTTAAAGAGAAAAGTGGATGTGTGTGTGGAGCTTACTCTGCCTTTCCAGATATCATTTTATGTAAATACATCAAAACTTGATTTCATATTTTTTTCTAAAAGCTTTTTTTTTGGGGGCACACATATATTTGCATTTGAATGTCAAGTGCGTCTTCCAGTGATTGTTATTAATCTTGGCCTTTATAAGTTCTTCCATATTTTATGGTTTCCCATTAGTAGAAGTATAGTTTTTAATTGTGTTTGGAAATCAACAGTGCAGATTGCTGAGAGGAAAGACTGAGCAGTCTTCATTGCAGAAACATTTTTCCCCCAAAAACCTTTTTTCTACAGACACAAAGCACTAAACTCTAGAGAAAAAAAAAAAAAAGCAGTTCTGCAGAAACTTAAAACAGCTTGTTTAGTCACAGTATATGAAAAAAGAACCTCAGGAGGTTCATTGACAATGTGTCATATTGTCTTCACTTGTGTAGTTGCCTCTGCCAAGAAATATGAATGACTGCTTGGATCTGTGAAGGATTTATGAAAATGCTATTCCTGGTGTGAGAAACAACTGCATCGTAAACCAAATGAACAGTCACTGTAAGGACGAACACACAGATTGATGCAAAATAGTAGCCATGGATGTTGTTTTGCTGAGTTCTCTTTGTTCCCAGCATGGTGGTTTGTCAGAACTCAGTAATTTTGTGGATAGAGGGAAGCATAATTCTGATGTGCAGGTGACTTGCAGTGGTGCTTGCACAGTGTCAGTTTATTGCGTTCAGCCTGTGCTCTTGGCATTGTTGGCTGCTAAGGTTGTGCCCTCAGAGCCTGCCATGCATGGCCAGTAGAGACTGGAAACTCTGATGTATCTTTTAAATCAGTGGAACTTTAGTATGAGAGATTCTTAAGTAGTAGTAAAACAAGTACAACAGTAGCAAGGGATGATGCTATTATCCAGGGCAATTTTTCAGAGGGTAGTAAGAAAAGCACACATCTTTAGGAAATCAGAGAGTCTCCAAGATATCGTAAGTTTGAAGTTCTTGGAGGCCAGGCAGACTTAGTGGAAGATGATAGAAACTTTGAAAAGCTGACTCAGAAAGTTCTGGCTGTTGCTTTATGAATTTTATGAAAATCAAGAAAAATGAGGAAGAGTTTAATTTTCTTTCTTCTGAAAAGAAATAAACTGCAAAATATTGGTACTTGTGAAAAAAAGAAAGGTCACTTTCCGTAACTTGTAAAACTGGCTTGTTTTACAACAATAAATACCAAGGAGTTTTTCTGTAGTTAAGAGGAAAAAGAATATATTAGTTTGTACATTATATGCAGAAGCAAATATTTTCATGTATATGTATGCTCCTTAAGAGGGAAAGGCTGCAGTATTCTACAGTTAGGCTGATCCTCATTGAGCCAGATAAGAAGAAGGGGAAGGAAGCCCAGGATCATTGTGCAATTTGTATCTAAGACACTAATTTATTGAAAAATCTCTTGGGTTTACCACACATGGGTGGAGTAATTTTAGCAGTAGAACATAGAGCCTCTGGCAGAGGAAACTAAGAAAGGATGCTTTTAGTGCTGGTAATCTAACTTTCTAATGTCAGCATCCATCCAGCATACCATGCCAAAAGGATACAGGTGTTGCAGAAAAAAAAAGAAATCAAGCAATTTAATTCACCTCTAAGCAATTGCTTATTCAACCAAGAGATGTGTGAGAGGAATGTTTACTAATACATTGATAAAGAAAAAAATTGCTATAATCCCTAGTCTTAATTGGGGAAAAATGAGTACTGAGATACTATTTAATTTAAGGAAGTGGAAATGCACAAAAAAACCAACCAACAAAACCAAACCTGACCAGAAAAACTACTACCCAACACCCCAAAAGGCCTGTTAATTATGAATAATTGTCCTTCTCCTAATGTTATGAAAGGTGCTATTGACTAAAAGGCTATCAGTTTCAGTTCCTGGATAATAAAAGATGTGTGAAAAGTGTTAAATATTACTGCACTCTACAGCAAACAGAAAGCTCGTGGCATTGCTCCCCTCCTGTGCTGTTGCAGCTGCACCCTTTTGCGGATGAGGTGTAAAACTCGGGATACAGCGAGGGCTCTGCCTGTGTGAGCAGGAGCTGCTGCTCTGCCTGTGCTGGGAGAAGGCAGCTGCTGCTGAGGAAAGGAGTGTGGCTGTGCCATGCACTGCACACGTGTGTCACACAGTGAATGTCTGCTCCAGGGCTCAGAGCAAATTGCACACAGCCTTTCTGGGGTTAACTGAATGCTAATGACAAGGAAATCTTCTGGCCTTACTTTGTACCACTTGTTTCTGTGAAGAGCAAGGACCTGCTCTAACTTGATGAATGTAGGTACGAATGCCGTGAGACGTCTTTGACATCTTTGCCTATATCAACCCCCAAAAAATGAGATCAGTAGAGCTTTGCTAAAAGTATCAATTATCTTGAATGTATTTAATAGTTCTAATTTCCGTTCTACTTAATATTGCTTGTAACTGTCAGAGACAAATGATACAAAATTGTATTCAAACACATTAACCAAGCCAGACAAAAATCTTGGCCTTTTGAATTTGCAGAGTAGTGAACATGTGCATAGTGAATGCTCTGTATTGTGCTTATTTTGTTGTACAGGTTCAGAAGCTCTCTAAATTCAAAAGCAACTTAAAATCTTTTCTTTTTGGACTAAGGATGTCTTAGTTTGATTTGAAATGTGTTTTGAACATAAACTGACTTTTCACATACCAGATACTAGCAGCATTTGAGGAAGACCTGAAGATTTTCACTTCCTAGTGCCTTCTGAAAGCCAAGGGCCAATTAGATGCTTTCTCTAGAGGTAAGTGAGGCATTGGATACAAAACAGCTCAAGGCTTCTGGCTAAGCATGCAACTTCACAGATAATTTGGGAGGGGTTTTTGTGTTTTTTTCCAAAATCCTCAGTCATTCCCTTGTCTCAAGAGAAGTTTTATTTCTGAAGGAACTCTTTAAAATTACTCTGTTTAATCACAGATTTTTGATGGAGTTTTTAGCAGATATTCCTGTAAGGGAATAATGGTGATTTGTAATACTGTAACCTCAAGAGATTGAACAGCTATTTACCTCCTCTGTCACTGATACTGCATTCATTTGGCACTGCACCTAAGTGTGGTAAAACTTCAGTTTCCATCTGAACTTCTTTATGTTTTGTAAGGCAGGGTGTCGGCTTTGTAGGGCTGGTGCTTTGTGCCTGGCAAAACTGGTACTGGAGTTCTTAGTATTCTGTTTCCAGCTTAAGGGGGAACCTTTTTGTTATCAGGATCTTTGCATTTCCTGTTGTCTCCAGTTACCTTGTGTCCCTTCCTTCCTCAGAAGTTATATACCAAGAATAAGAATAAAATGGAAAATTGGGTTTTCAGCAGGCAGCAAAAACAGAAGCATGCTTTTATGTTCATCAAAAAAGGATCTGCTGTGAAGCCAAGTCACTGACCTTTTATTCTCATTCATCATGGGACTTTCAGGCAGAACTGTGTTCTGCTTCATGGTGAACTTGCCTGTTTGAGGACATTTGCAGACGTGTCCTATGAACCCACACAGGACTCACCTGAGGCCTGGAATGTCGGTCTGAGGTCATTTCACTAGTGGGTCCAGGTCTCACACTGCAGACTGTGTGAACCTGTTTAGATTCTCTCCTTCCTGCTGAAGCCTCTACAAAGTATTCCATGGTTGTGAGGATCACAGAGGACTAGACAAAAGGCTTCTTGGTCCAACTATAACCGTGGTTTACATATAGATGTTGGGTGCAGTTTAGGGCTATGCTCATTGTGGAGGTCAGAGAGGAAGGCTGTGCTTAAACCAAGCTCTTCCTCTGCCTCTTCCCTATAACCCTCCAGGACAAGCATAACCCAAGTGCCCTGCTGCTAAAGCTGGTAAGAGCAACTCAGAGATGCCAAGGCAAGTCAAGGGGAGGGGAGACTGGGGAGGAAAGAGGGGTAAGAATGTGGTGTAGGAGCTATTTTAGGCATTCTTGCCCACAAAGGATCCATTAAGTTTCCAAACAGCTACTCAGAAGCATTTTGTCTGAGAGGACAGCATGGCTTTCTGAGCCTTATGTGGTTCAGAAGGGGCCATACAGTATATTCTGCTGGATTGGTCTTTAAAGCTTAATGCATACATTACAATATTTGTCTGTTGTGATACCCTTTAGGGCTTTGTGGTTATAGGTTCATCAGTGAGGCCTATTTTATTTATCAATCAGCATTTTAATTGCACATAAACCTCTGTATCTGTAGCTCCTGCAGCAGGCATCTCTATGAAGAAGCCTTAAGATGTCATAATATTTGAAAGAGAAAAATACGCATTTTTTGCTAGGACCTGTAATTTAGGCAGCAAAATAATTGGGTAGGAAGCATCTCTTATCTTTTGTTGAATATGATATGAAAGACAGTTACAGCTTTTCAAACCTGGCTAAAACTATGAATTATCCTAGAGTATTTGTATGGATCTAATTTAGGTAGCTGTCAGACAGAAATATATTAGATTCTGTCTATTGTCTTGCAGAGGGGTTGTGGTTGTTTCCAAAGCCTTTTTTTTATTGCATGAAATGAGGGGAACTTGTGTATCACAGTAAATACTGTGGAGATGTTTGAACCAACTAATTGGTTCCATGAAGAAGTTCTTTTTAGTAGAGGGAAGTATGAGTTTGGATGGACTTTAATCATTCTTACAGCATCCTTGAGAAAGGCATATCAGAAACTCTAGGAGGTCTGTTACTTCAAATATTGGTATACCTTTCAGGTTTCTGTAGGAATTGTTCCTTGCCATTTCAGGAGCACTAGGGGTATGGGTGTGCAAATTTTATTCTGTCTTTTTTTTCATTAGAGGGCACATTCAAAAATCCTTCCTACCTAGCCTGATTCTCAGCCTGGGGCTTTAACATTCTGCCTAGTGTCCATTTTCTTGCTTTGACGCTCACCCACTGTATTTTGGATGAGTTTGTTGTTAAGGTTGGCCTGAGCTGAGCTGCCCCACCTGATGGTGGAAACAAGAACATGCCTCCTCTCCTGCAGTGAGGATTTATTTGAAAAACTGCGATCTAAGGGAAACATTTAATGCTGTAAGTGTATGCTGTAAGTGCTGCCTTAATCCAGGAGACTTACTGATGATGGTCTGTCCCCTTTATACTCGAATGTAGAACAGATAAGGTTATGTAAACGAGTTGCACAAAGATCTTGAATCCACAGTTTTCTCTCATGTTTCTAGTGAGATGCCCTAGGGTGGTTACTTGTAGTGTTGACAAGGCTTTCTCAAGGTATAGATGCTGCCAGAACCTGAGATGAAGCTGCAATTTGCAAGACATGCATCTCTGAAAGGACTTGTTCCTGCTCATGTGAAGAAAGGGAACTGCTACTGCTTGGTATCTGTTGATTCGGTCATGTTCTTACTACCCAGTGTGGAAATACTTCATGTTTGAATATGTTGTGTAGAAGACCTTGCCCATATGGTATTTTCTATATCAAATCCATTTAGTTGCTCAGAAAAGGTGGTAAAAACTAAAGAACACTGAAAGAAACAACCTGCTCACAGCAAAAGATTGAAAAGGCTCTTTTGTGGCATTGAAGGAGAAATAATCACATAAATCTCATGAAAGCAGCAAAGAAACAGGAAGCATAACAGAGCTTAATCTTCCCAAGCCTTTTAGTTTGCCCATATTTTTGCAATGCAAGAGTCTGTGGATGCATGCTGCAATAAATTTGTCTGGCATTTTCCATGTTGCCCTAAGATATAAGAGTATTTTCCATGTGATAGCAAAATCTGTCATCTCTGGGTGGTCATGTCTTCAGCCAGGAAAGCAAAAGGTACAATTTGCTGCTTTGAGCTAATGTGGCAGGGATGAAGGATGGATCCTTCATAAGATTCCTTCATAAGAGTGCTTATATATAATGGCACATGCAAAGAACCTCCTTTAAAATAGTCAAGCAGCCTGAGGTCAAAATTTCCTGTGCTGTTGAGAATGTAGTGTGAGATCTGACCATCCAAGCATGAGCTGGCCACATTCATTCTGCACTCCTGCAAGAGTGAGGTCATGGGGTACCAACAAAAACAGGCAAGTTGCTCCAATTCATGCTGTGAAACTCTGAGAAGTGTCCTCATTCTATTCAGTTTTCATAGCTTCTATCAAAAATGCAAATTCTAAGTTGTTCTTATATTTTTGCCCTTCATAAATATTAAACGTATACACCTAACATTTCACAAAGTGGTGTGTACAGACCTTTGTTTTGCTTTTTCTTTCTTTCAGACACCCTGGCTCTGGAATACCAGGCAGTGCTGGAGCGGGTATCCATATCAGGTAAAAGTTACAGTGCTGTCTAAACAAGCATGCCACTTCTGCAGAGCTCTGTTTTTATTATGGTGGAGCTTTGTGCCAGTATGTTTGTGTGAATGGGCTACTCAGCATTTCAGAACTTCGCTGGGTTCTTCCCATCTTGCTTGAGTTCAAGATGGGAAAGATGAACATAGCTGTCACACCTGAATTCCACACATTGAATTCCAAAAACTCCAGAGAAGAGTTTGCAGTTTAAGGAGTTTAACCTGTCTAGGATATATTTTTGTCTTTTTTTTTCTCTTCTAAAGAACAAGGAAGGGGGGAAAAAAACAATCTCTAGACTGGAAAGTGTAAAGAAGAGTATTGTCCAAAAGACACGTGAATCCCTGTGACAGTCAACAGCCCCTGACAGACTGAACAGAACTGTGCTTGCATGCTGCTGTTCTTGGAGGTTGTGTCCCTTGGAAATAGTTCAGTGGAGACAGTTCTGCAGAAATCTTGATCTGAGAAGGACTCAAGGAATTTGGTCATGTAGCCTCAGAAGAAATAATGACTTAAATTCCACCCAGAGACTGAAGGGTGAACTGAACAACATTAGGGAAGCAGCAGCAGAAATTGAATGGGGAAAGTGCTGAAACTTAATCCCTCAGAAACTTTAGTACAATTGTTTCTTAGACTGATATTGCTACAGTCACTGGTGTCTCTCAGCCCCACTTCCTACTTTTTTTGTGTTATTACATGCAATAAGAGGTTGACTTAAAACAAAAGACCATGAGTCTTACTGATTGAAGAACATACTTTTACCAGACTTACCAGAAGAACAAGGTCATTTAGAAAGTTGGTACAACTCTTTGAGTATGGGAGCTAATATTACTTTAACTAATATCATTCAAATAGTAGTGAGGGTCCAACATAAAGCAAATTGTCAAATTAAAGTCATTACAAAAATCATTGTCTCACAGATAAAGATGTCTACTGGGTGTTAATCAGGGCTAAGTTTTCAATTTGTTTTGTTGGTTTTTTCCGTAACTGTATAAAATTTCTAATCTTTTGTTTGCTACAATTCATTTGTAAGTTACTCAACAATGCACTGTGGAAATCCAGCTGGACTTTACTGTAGATACAGTCAAATGGATCATTTGGGTGGCAACACAGTCATAAGCACAGATTAACCTGTTGAGGTTATGGAGAACAGAAACCTAACATTTGAACTAAGTTAAACGCACTATTGATCTGAGAAGGAATTTGCCCTACTCTGTCACTGTGTATGGCTTTAGAAATACTAATGCTATTGTTAATAAAGCAGCTGACAATCTTCATTTTTTACTAGAAAATTTCCCCAGTGAGTTCCCTTGCAATAATGAGTATAATAGTTGCAGTTCATTGCAAGCTCTTATTGTCTTTCCCTTTTTTAATTACATGTAATTAAAAGTCTGTTGGCAGTCTCTCTAACTCAGAAAAGGGTTACATTGGCCCAAGAAAGGGCTTTAAAGAATGGATTTTGAGTTACACATTTTTCATAAAGCATAAGCATATGTCTATATTAAAATAACACACATAGAGCATTTCCTGGCAATCCAAGGACTGGCTTTCAGTTGCAAAGCACTTGTCTGCAACAGGGAATGGGAATAAACGGTGCAACTGAAATACCTCTTGCCAATGGAAACAGCTCAGACCTTGCCTTGGTGCATAGTTGTGCCAGTGCCAGCTGCTCTAGAGATGGTTTGTCTAATCCCTGGGGAGATACCCTCAGGAGCTTCTCCTTTGCCAGTGTCCCTGTTTATCACTGCCGTGGAAGACGAGACTATCATGGAGGCACATCTGCATGGAAATTAGTGTAGCTCCTAGGAGTGGCTCTCTTAGGCTGAGGGTCAAAGAGTTTATGTGTGCCACCAGTTACCTTCTTTAAAGTTACCCCAGGCTGGTTTTGGTTGTGCATTATTATTTTTGTTTCTTTTACTTTGAAACAACTCTGTAACCATGTTGTATATCAGACAAGATGCTTGGATAAATTTATTTTAATTTCTTGTTTCCAAACATTAATATGTCCCCAGAAAATGGTTAAATTCTTTAAAAGTAGGCATTTCTATTATAAAGAGCCCTGCTTGAAGCCCACATTTTCATCATGAGCAGATGAAATTATATACTAGCATTACTTTTTTTCTAGTCTACTCTAGCATTGGGTTTTTTTGCTATGCTTTAAACCCACAGTATGATATACAGCAAGATGTTTCAAGTAAACTTTCAAAACAGACTTAGGAATACTCAGAATTTAGTTTGCTCTGGCTTCCAAATGGACAGCATCATAATTTTTGGTATTACAGTATTGTCAGGACTAAAACATTAGAAGAGAGTACGTTGGGGATCTTTATTTTTCCAGAGCCATGAAAGTTTGAAAGAGGCAATCATCATCTTTTTTTACATAGGGTACTTACATATAATTCAATAATCCTCTGTGATTAAACATGTCTCCTATAGACCAAGCTGCCTGTAATGTCAATTAGACTCTATTAACCTTTTCTCATCTTCATCTTTCAGCCACTGATGCCTGACCTTCATTATTACTACATGGTTGAATTGTCATTCTACTGGTCCTTAATGTTTTCTCAATTCATTGACGTCAAAAGAAAGGTAAGAACAATGAGACTAAAAGCACCCAAAGCTTTAAGCTTTAACATATCATTCTTGACTTGAGGAATACCTGTATTACATGTGAAGTGAACTGGAAATACAGTTCTTTCTAGTTTTCAAATCCTGCACATATTAATCACTGAGGGATTGTCTTACTCTGTTCCTTTTTACTCTAATGTGGAGGTTTTCTGCACATGGAAAGAAGAGCCTGGAGCAAATATTGAAGGGCAAATAGCAGAAGCCAAAAGAACTTTCTGCTTTCATGCAGTGACTTGAATGAAATTGAACAGGTAGTATCTGGTAGATGTACTGTCTCTTCTAGGAGTTAAATAATGAAATACCAAGAAAAGTGCAAGACTGCCTCATAAATGCACGGTATCACTTTGGAAGGTAAGATCTATGAGGGCTTTTGGTTTTTTCTACAAAAGGAGAGCGAAAACATTTAATATTAAAAAGTGATGTTTGTTGCACAGCTGGCAACAGAAGAAACACGCGGGTCTCAGAGCAGCAGTTGCATCTCCAGGCAGGACCGACCAAAAGCCCTGCCCTTCTTTATTTACCTATTTTTATATGTTTCTAAAGACAATCAAGGATTGGTGAAAAGGGTCAACACCCCTGAAGGTTTACAGGACAAAGACATGGTCAATCATCTTTCTCCACCCCAGGGAAAGGAATGAAAAACAATTCCACAAGTGCAAAACAATCCCGGCCGGTTAAGAAAAACAAGGACCATGTTTACAGAGAAAGCATGGGAAACTACAGCTACAGTGTTACAACTTATGGGGCCCTGTAAAACCAGGGTGACAGATGTTATATTTAATTTTACCCTTACAGTAATTAAATTTCAAGTAGCTGAACATTCCTATTAGAAGGCTGTTAATGAAAAAAACCAAGACCGTCCAAATAGAAATATTTCTCCAGAATTGGTAGTAACCGGATCCCTATTCCAAGTTCTCTCCTCCAAGGAGAATCCTGGTCCATAGCAGAGCAAGCAGCACAACAGTTATCCTCTAATAACAGTCCATTGAGCTATTCTTGTAGGGACTTTGATGTTTTAAAATCAAATTTTTTAAACATTTGAAAGGATTTTATAACATCTTTATATGCCTCCTTCAGCTGTCATTTAAATAAATGATTGTAGGCTATGCTAATGGAAAAATTCCTGTTTATTAGAATTTTAGCAGGAGCATAACTCTGAAAAGAGTAAATGAAGGATGCAGTATGATCTGAATAAACTTACCTGCCATTTAGAACCACAGTGTATTCCTGGGAGTCCTATGCCAGAGCTACCTGCATAGAAACGCACTCCTCTATTTGGATTTCCAGATTTTTCCAGAAGTAGAAATCTCAAGAAAGCATCCACAAAATTTAAATCCTTATTAGAGGATAAATTGTAAATAAGACAACCAGTTTATGATGAATACATATAAATCCCTTGCTTGCATTGTCTGTAGATGCTAAATGTTCTGTTAATCATGAGCTTGAAATGAGTATGACTTCCCTGTTTCACAAACTGAGATAAACAATGCTCAAGGGAGCTGTATGATAGTGGAGATGAATTTAAATCAAGAGTAACAGTGACTAATATATTAAGCTGCAGGAGCCAAGTCTGTTTCTTAGTTATATATAAATGACTTGTACTTGTTATCAGAAAAACTTCAGAGCAACCTGCTGTGCAAATGGGGTGGGACATGGAGGTGGGCGAGTGGATTGCTAACAGCCAAGTAACACCCCAACCACGGATTTGCAATGCTTGAACCCAGAGCACTAGGTCCAAGTAGTGTCCCAAGCACCTGCTGTGTCTGAGAACGTGCAGTGTCCAGCAGAGAGCAGGAGCACAACATCTGCAAGTCAAAAGCCTTTCATTATCAGCACCCAGCAGGGAACGGCAGAGATGCCATTTTTATAAAGAACCTATTAGATCACTCACCAGTTTGGACTATGGAGACATCTCTTTTTGTAGTGTAGGCGAAATTGATAATGAGAAAGATCAGATTGGAGAAATGCAGCTGTGCCCTGGTGTCACACAGTAAAACTGTGTGAGTGCAAGCTGCCAAGGAAACCCACTGAGTTGAAAAATGTTAGTACTAAAGACTTACAGTAGCTGACAAAAAGGAGTACAAGCTTGACAGAGACACCAGCTCTTGCAACACCATAGTAGCTCTTTTTTAAAAGAAGGCTTAGTTTAAAAAAATGTGGAAACCTTGTAATGTACCCAGTATGCAATGTGTGGAATGGTGCCCATATGAAATAGGGATGGGATTAACAGGAAGCAGGAAATTTGCCAGCTAATATTGGATGCTATTGTAATATTTCACAATTGGCTTGTATGAAACAGATAAACAGTTCTCAACCTGAGTAACCTGTCGATGTTTTCATGTTACAGTGAAAGAAATATTTTTATCTAAGTCTTGGTTATCATTTTATATACTTCAAATTCAGCAGCAGTGGTTGTGTTGTATTCTGGGATGGTCAGAAGTGCCCAGGCAGTCTTGTGCACTGCAGGAATTCAGCCAAGCGCTTTTTTTCATGTAGTTGGGTTTGTCTGAAGGAGAGGTGCAGTGTGTCCTTGCTGGAAGCAGCAGCCCTCAGCACTGGCCTAAGTCCAGCACTGGTCTTTTATTTACTGTAGATCAAGAGAAATGTACTTGCTGTTTTCCATCTCGATTTTATTCTTCTCTGATAGCAAACTGATGACCTCAAAAACTACTTCCAGGGGGTTTTTGACTTTCAAATACTTGTTTATCTTTATTTAGGAGTTACAAATTCCACCAGATTTGTCTTTGCCTGTCTGGAGATATGAGGAAACTAGGCCATTGCACATACCTACTATTGCTATTAAGTCAGTGGACTGTATGTATCAACTTCTACAGTTTTATAATGGCATGTTTTTACTAAGTATCCACTATGTTGCTGTAACGATATTCCCCCTTAAGGGTGTTCATTTTCAGAGACTGAAACCTAGCATGAATTGGTGTTATATCATCTTTTTCCAGTTTCCCATGCTCACAATTTGTAAAACACTGAAAAAAAAATTATGGAAGCCTGTGAGTTTCACAAGCACCTGATGAACCTTAAAAGCAATGAGGCTTATTTACATGCTTTCTGGATACCTGAAGTATTGTTTAACAGAAAAATATTTGACAGGTACATTTAAAGCAATGTATAAAACTTCTACTCAGTGTTTGAACATGTTTGTAGTGTAGGCGAAATTGATAATGAGAAAGATCAGATTGGAGAAATGCAGCTGTGCCCTGGTGTCACACAGTAAAACTGTGTGAGTGCAAGCTGTCTATTTCTGTCTATTCACACCTTATATTTCAAAGCGTTTGGCAATTCCTAGAGCTTCTGTGTTTTACTATTTTTTTAAAAATGACAGTTCACTCATTCCAAGAATAAAATTATCTGTAGCTGCTAATTTTCTTGAATACTGATTTTTGATTCCAGAAAATTTACACTATCTTTTGCTAAACTTGGATACTAGATTTCTTTCTTCAAAGAGACTTTTCTTGGTAAAGAAAGACATACAAAATTGATTTCTTTTGTTTCAGTTTGTTTTGTTCAGTGGAAGCAGTTTAGATTGCATATGTTTTGCAGACCTTTCCCTTTCCTTGTTGATCTGCAATATAAGCCATGAAGGTGATATTTTGCCCTTCAATGGCACTAATGCTCCATGGCCACTTGGCAGTCAGTGAGTTTGACATAGTATGCAAGTGTGGGTGGCAGAAGCCTTAATTCCAGAGGGCTTGTCTACAAGTTGAGACCCATGGGGTTTCTCTGCTGTCTGCCCTGTGTTCTTCCCACTGATGGTGTCTAGAATAGGTTCTTTCTCCCATTCTTAGCCACAGGTTCTCATGACATAGGCAAATGACATCTTCCAGCAGTTACAACTGGAGGCTACGAATCTTCTGTAAATAAATAATCTTTCACAAACATACATACGACTTGAAATATATTAACTAAAAAAAAAAAAGAAAAAGGAAAATTAAAAAGCCCATTCCTGTACAGCTGCTCTTCCATTATATGGGTGAAAGTGCTGGAGTAAGCTGGGAACACAGGTACCACTTGGCATTATGGGGACTTGTATCATTAGTGTTCATTTCTGTAATGTGTTCATTACCCTTGAGTGTAACTAAAATCTAACAGGTAGCATCTTCAGAGAATAGTATTAATTAATGACTTAAAGAAATGTCACAAACAGGAAGGAAACAATCCCAAGAACAAAGCAGTCTTATTTATATCATTGCTACTTTTTTCCAACAGGTTTCCATAGGTCAGTCCAGCACCTGTTTCAGAGGTGGCAGGGTCAAGTAACTCTTTTAAGAAACATTATTACAGAAGGAGTTCCCCAGACAGCATTTCTTTAAGAAGTCTCATGCAAAAATGCAGAAGACTGCTGCCCAAGAACATTAGAATTGCTTAGGAATAATCCATATTGTCAGGAATGCCTTGAAGAACATGCAAGAGGGACTAGAATTTTTTTATTTGTAGAACATGAATGTGTCAGCTGTGAAAACAGAGGAGATTTTTCTACTTGACTTTTTGCCCCATTTGGACTGCCTATGTGCTAACGTAATTGCATTTGGAAGGAAAATTAAGAACAGTGCCCTAGTACATGTAGGTGAAGGAGGTAAAGCACTAGGCTGCAGTATGGCCATGGGGCAATACTAATAGCTTACTTCTAATCCCAGGGAATAAGGTAAGTGCTTTGCTGGTTTTATTGTGAAATGGTGAAATGGTCCCCATGTGTGGGTTTGTAGTTACTGAAATTACTAAGATGCCATACCCTTGCTTTCCCTTAGGCCACTCAGAAAGGGAAACAGCCTTTAATTGTCTTTTTCTTCTGTCTGTTTGAAAAAATGGATTTAAAGCAATGGCTTGATATCACTGCTGAATGTATTTTATTGGGTTCCATGCTTTTGGGGGCCAAATAACCTGACTGAGAAATGTTGGGTGTATACTAAATTGGCATATGAGTCTCTGCTTTTAGTCTTTTTATCTTTTCTCCCCTTCCCTGCCCTCCTACCTTCCCTCAGTTTTTTGTTAGAGATACTGGCGGTGCCTACTGAGGAGTAAGAAATAGGATCCTGTAGCACCTGATAGCATTAAACATAAAGTGATAGGCTGGGAGCAGGTCCTGTCCCTCTTCAGTCAGTGAGGCTGCTCAAGCTGCAGGTTTTTCCATGGACTCTGGGTGTACATTTCAGGGGAGGCACAAGCTGGTACTGAGAGGCACTGCACATCGTAGAAAACAGTGGTGCCTGCCTGCTACATTCCCAAAGAGAGCTGTGGCAACACGGTGCAGTTGCTCTTCTCAATGCTGAAGAGACAGCGCAGTCAGGGGCTGTAGCTGCTGCTCTGCCAGAGCTGACCCTGTGTTAGTTGGAGCTCATGGCACTTTCCATAGGGCCCTCCTGCCCCACACAGGTACCTTCAGATCCTTTGCAAACCCGGTGCTGCCTCTCTAAAGGCAGAGTTTTGTTTTCCCTGCTGTGGGCCACTCAGCTGCAGGCTACCACAACTCAGCAGGACTGGCTCACAGAAGTTATCAGAAAGGCAAATTCCACCTCCCAATACATTTGCTGAGCAGGCTCCCTGAAGGAACTGCTCCTTTTGAGTGCCTGGATCTCTCTCCTTTCAGACAGCTCTGCATGAGAGGCACTACATCTGCTGGGAGCTGTGGTACAAAACTTTGCATCTGGTGCATAGAGAAGCTTCCCAGTTAAATGTTGCTTGTGATCTTTCCTTAAGGGTTTTTATATCACTTCCTCAAACCTGTGCAGGTAGTTCAGCAAATGCCAACAGGACTTCTTTTTGACTGACTTGGTGCCTTGATGAGAAGTCTCATCTCTGCAGGTTCTGTTCTCTCATTAATCAGTCTGGGAGCCTAGTCCAGGCAGGCGAGTTGTTCCGTCTGCTTTATCTGCCCCCTGGAAAGTATCTGGGAATGATGTTCCTTCTGGGAGCTTCACTGCTCCCAGATTTTTCAATAGTAACAGTTACTTTCTGGCCAAATAACTTGAGAGTTACTGATCTGGAGATCAGCTAGCCTGTATCAATTGGGAGGCAGCAGATTGCAGGCAATTAGGAGGAGATGCACCAGCGTATTTGAAGACTTCTCTGACCCTATTACAGTGTGAAGACAAAGCACCTTGATTAAAAACAAACAAATAAAAGCTTGGATCTGGGATTCTCTCTGTCCTTGGCAGATGCCTGTTGTCCTAGTGCACAGGAAATGTGTTTAGCCTTCCTTTATGGCTATTTTCTCTCTTCTGAATGGTGCATTATTTGGCACTTGGTTATGCATATTGTTATAATCATGTGTTACTCAGTGCATAAAAAGTATAGTGGAATTTGATTTGTATGTACATAAGCCTTTTCAACTGCAAATGTTTATTAGATTAAATTACTATGAACTGAGAAGTGTAGTTATTGCCTAGCTTTCAATAGCGTTTTTGCATTTTAACATACAATGATTAGTTTATTCACTCTAAATGAAATATAGAGGAGGATATATGATGCACTTATATAGTACGTCTTTTTATAACTTAAACATAATGCTGCATTTAAGAAACACCCATCCATTTTTGTATATGAGTACTGAATATCAGTGTTTGCTTCATTGTTTTTTTGGGTTTTGTTTCTCTTCCTTGCTTCTGCTGCTCTAGGACTTTGGAGCCATGTTTATACATCACATTCTAGCAGTCAGCCTGATTACCTTCTCGTATGTAACCAATTTGACACGAGTGGGAACCTTGGTCTTATGTCTCCATGATGCATCTGATATTGTCCTAGAGGTGAGATAATTCGTATGTCATCCTGTCAGTAGGTAGAATCTTTTTGCTATGCACAGGTGTTTCCGAAGCCAGTTCACGATGATAATGGTGATTAATACAGTGTATTTCCTTGCTTAAATATATTGCACTTGTAGCATCGCATGTTTCTGATTTCACACTGGTTTGTCCCTTGATAAATAGCTTGTACAGAGCAGAGACTGGTAATGCATTGCATGCCAGGGAGGGTTACATGAAGATTTTAGATATGACATAGTAAAATCAAGAGCTAAAGTTGCAAAATCTGGAAAGTGGTAACAGGTGGGTCACCTGGTTCTTAACCCCTCTGTCATCATGTGTGGAGCAATAACCCTGTCTCTAAAAGAATCAAGGTATCACAGTGTGTTTCTGCTCTGCTTTGTTGGGCAGAGGCTGTTGGACAATTTAGTGGCTTATTTGGGCATGGCCAGTGAGCTGACTTCTGATTTTCCAGGTTCCCATGCCTCTGGATCCCAGGACCAGCATTAAGCAGTTGTATTTGGAGAAGAAGGGATGATTGAAATTCTTTTAAATCAAGATGGTCTGCAACTTCCATAGTGGCAATTTAGAGCTGTTGTCATCCTTTGTCTGCATCAGCTACTAGACAGCTCTGGGTCATGCTGGAATTTGGCTGTCTCTGAACTCTCCTCCAAAGTTAATAACTATTTTGTCTGAAATTATTTTTTATTCAAGTACCTGCAAGGATACCTGTTATGCAAGAATATAGACTCACTGCGTGAGTCACCTATTGCAAAATCAAGATCCTGCCATTCTGATTCAGTAGTGCTGTAAATACGGTTTTATTTTCTAATCTTTTTTCATCTACAAGGCACATGACTGCCTGAGATAGAAAGCAAAAGAGAATGTGAATTTCTCCTGATAAAAATAATTACATCTTTGCAAGTTTATTTTTCTGTTTTAGCAATATGTATAGCTAGCTGTGATTACACCTAAACTTTCTTCATTCCTCTTTTCTCACCACCAGAAAGAAGTACTTAAAGAAGTTTATTCTAGATCAGACCAGTGTCTGTGGAACTATGAAAACACTGGAGAGCAGCTGTTCTAGGCTAGCTAAAGCTTTACCGTCTGTTCATTCACTGACTAAGACAAAGAGGAACTGCTGGTATTCTCACCTGAGTTGCAAACATTGACCAAATATGCTTCCTCATGAGACACACACTTAAGTGGTCTTTCTAATCAATTCTTTTAGTCTGGTTTGACTGGAAATTCTGCTGGGGCAGTGGGTCACAGCCCTGATGCCATATGAGAGGAGATGGATTCTTGCACACTGCTGACGTTACTGAGGGAAAAGTCAGTGCAGAGGAAAAAAAGTATCAAATTGCAAAAGAAGTTGGTCAAATATCTTGTCATGATGGGTCAGTTGTACACCCAGCCTGTGTTACCTGCTACATATTTGTAAAAATGAAAAGCTATTTCTGGAGGCCACTGGACTCTTTCCATCTAGCATTTCATAATGAGATGCATCCAGTGGAAAGCAGGAATGCATCATGTTTTGCTATTCTCATTGCAAAATGTAGTGTGCATTGGTGGCAATACTGGAGGTGAGATTTTTTCCATAGTTATTAAGGCATCTGGAAGTATGGAAGAACCATAGTAGGATTTTCAGGAGTATTTGATGCTGTGTTACTCAGCTGTAGTAATGGTTTTTAAAGTCAGAAAATTGTGTTGTATTGTCTTAGGTGGCCAAATTCCACCCAACAACAACATATTCATTGCTTTTTTTTGTAGTCTCTCTTTATCACTATAATTTGTAGAATTATTATAATTGAGAATTATATTTGAGAACCAATGTCCCAATAGCTGTACTGTTATTGAGAAATGGCATGATACTACTAGACGTTGCTATACTAATATCAGTTTCATGCACTATGAAACCAGTTTCTTAGACTGCCACTATGGGAATACATCCAGAATTCCTGAACTGAATTTTCCATCATCTGAAAAACAAGGGAATTTAGTAACGCTTCTGCTTTGTATGTTGGCACCAAAGTGATCTCTTTTCCTTCAAACTAGGCTGTGACTACAAACTGCTGGGAAATTCATTTGTGTCCTCTAGGAAAAAGGGCTGATTCAGGAGGGTTATGTTTTCTTCGCAGCACTGGTGGCTTTCCTTGTGTTCTGGGAGCTTTCTAACTGGATTTCTTTAGTGAGGAATATTCTTCATGTTCAGCTTTTTCATGGGAGCATTGCAGAAATTGGGTTACATCCAAAAGTGCAGGTTTGGTTTTGGCATCCAGATTATCTGTTTCTCTGATTTGAATTCTCTGGTTTGAATTCTGCATTCAGAATTGTATTCTGCATGCATAGTTGTGGTAATTTTGCTCTCTCTTAGCACTCTGGAAAGCCTGCACTAGTGTCTTCTCAATATGGTTGCTGGATGCAGGTCTCCTCAGAAATGAGCTTTGAAAGGGTTCCCAGTGTCTTAAGTGGACACAAAAGGGTTCCCAGTGACTTAAGTGGATGCGTTTGACAGAAAGCATGAAGAAAGATTCTCCCTATCTCAAACCAGAGGTTATTTTAAAATAATTAACTGCTTATATATGTTAACACTGTGGAAGCAGCATAGGCATCTTAAAACAAGCTTCCTTCCCTGTATTACCATTTTCTTCAGAGAGAAAAGGGTGAAGAAACTTCAGGGATGATCAGTGTTTTAATGAGCAGTTTCAGAGAGGAGTAATGAATTAATGAGTCCTTCAGTGGGAAAGAGTCAGAAGACTGCATGAAGACAAGTGAGAAAAGCATGTAAAAGTAAGCATAAGGCAACAAGTTAGTAAACAGAAGTTGAAAAGAGAGCCTTGAAAAAAGACTTGAAGGGGAGGGCTATGATCTTTGAGGTGGAAACTATTCTGTATAGGCAAAAAAGGAAGAAGAGATGCTTTAGAAGAATGCAGTATATGGGGTGTACTGGAGGAATTGAGACGAAGTTTATATATAGCAGCTTCTAGAAGGTCAGAGAGCATGGGGAACATGGAAGGTAGATGGATGCTGAAAATGCTAGTGGAGCATACCAGAAAGGTGAGAGATAAGCAAGTAAAACGCTGGGGACAAGGACACCAAAAACACACTGGGGTTCAATAATATGTTTAGAAGAGTTTTGTGAATCTGAAACTGTAGAATCTCAAAAATGGAATTGAGTGGGGAATAAAGAAATTAAATACATAGTCTAGTTTTATGCAGTCTAGTTTGTTTGTTTTTTTCCAAAAAAGATATTTACTGGCTGCTTGGTGGAGAGGAGTTCCAAGATCACTGTGAGGTGGCCCAGTGAAAATGTTAGCAATTTCATAAAAATTTGATTTCTGCTTTTTCTTACGTAGTACAAGAGAACTCAGTTGTCCTCATGGAAGTAAAAAAACATCTTTTTCTTTTGCAGGCTGCCAAAATGGCAAACTATTGCAAGTGTCAAAAACTGAGTGACCTTCTGTTCCTTATATTTGCCGTTGTCTTCATTGTCAGTAGGCTTGGCATATATCCCTTATGGTGAGTAAGGCCATTGTTTTCCTCAAATGCTAAGCACCAACCAAGCTTGGAAATAACTGTGTTGTAATTGAACATGATTCATTGCCATTACTCTGTTTCCCAAAGCACCAGGGAGAGTTTCAGACATAACCAGGTGCTGAAATAGCCTATTTGTTAGAGTGCCATTGTGTTTACTGTGTGCTAGATGAGAAACATCTGGGGCTTCTGCTGGTTTTGAGGTAGAAATGGATTGGAGACAGCATAGCTTCAGGCTAGCAGGTGGCTGGCTGTGTTGGCAAGAAGTGAGAGGAAAATAAAAATATTAGTCACCAAAAGAACTGACCAGCATCTAGGCTTGAAACTAGGATATTCTCAATAGCTTTCAATGCACACTTCATGAATATTTTCAGCTTAAAGAAAAACACAGTGGAATAAGTAAAATCTGACCTTCTGAAATTGGTATGAGGATACTATTGCCATGCAGATTGCAATACTGCAGGCTACTCCTTTTCCCCCTCTCCTTTGAGTTGGGGTTCCTGGGGCAGCTGTGCGGCACATATGTCTAGAAGGTAGTGACAACAGCTTTTACTGTAATCTCATGTCTTCCCAGACTGTCAGATGCTTTCATGTGCACATACTCTCTTGTAGGTACACAGGCAGGCATGCACACCAACTGAACAGAGAAGTTTGATTCTTTAGCTAGGATCTTCTGCATCCAGAGGGCAGATGGCTAGTTAGGAAACACATAGATGTACTTCATTGTAAAAACACATTACAGTTTTTCTGCAACCTGTGCACTATATATGAGGAGGGGTGTTGGCCTTGGCTCTTTTCTATTCTCGATCCTTCCTTTCTTATAAACAGAACTAGCACAGATATCTCTATTTCTAGGAAAGTAAGAGAGGCCTTTCATTGCATCAGAAGATAACAGTGACAGTTTTGTTTTTGGGAAGCACCAAGAATGCCAGAAATTATATCCTTTGCAGTTTATTTAGATTCCCACCGAGCTCCTTATATAGATATGCAGAGGATTTACAGATGCCAATGTCAACCTCCCTGCTACAGTTTCCTTTCCAAACCTCTCTAATCATACCTCTTTGAGGTTTTGTTAATGCAAACAGGGTAAGACCAAAGTGCCCTTAGGGAGCTGTGTCATCAGCTCTACTTAACACTACAATGTCTCATTTGGCATTTGATGACTCCAAAGATAATGTCATAATGCCTGGTCCCTACTGTGCTGTGAGTTGGTGAACAGCCATGACAAAACATGGAAATGGATAGACACACAAACTGCATGTTTAGAAACACTTGTTATTTTCTTCAAGGAGCAATTATTTCTTTCTTAAAGAGTTTTGCTTCCCTTCCTCAGTCCTTCCTTGAAGCTAGCTGGGCCATTCACTGAATTTGTGTAAATGAAATAAGCTAATTTTTCTACTTCCATGGTCTCAGATAGGAAAAATGGTGACATTCCTGCTCATCGGATTTCACGTCCATTGCATTCTGTTTTATACTGAGGAATGGAGGGAGGACCCAGTTTTACCAGTGCATTTCTGCCACTGGAGACTGAAGTACATGACTATGCTTAAGGGAAGGCTCAGTCACATGAGGACTGGATGAGTTTGCAAAGGGGAAATCATACTTGGCCAACCTGAAAGCCTTCTATGATGAAATTACTGGCTTGTAATTACATAATCCAATATTTTCTGGATGATGGGGCAGAGTGCACCCTCAGCAAGTTTGCTCATGTTCCAACCTGTGAGGAGAGGCTGACACACCACAGGGCTGTGCTGCCATCCAAAGGGAAGGAACCTCAACAGGCTGGAGATGCAGCCAACAGGAACCCCAGAAGTTCAGCAAAAGCAGTGCCGAGCCCTGCACCAGTATTTTCTGGAGGCTGACCACCAGGAAAGCAGCCTTGCACCAGAGGAACTGGGGATTCCAGCGGACAAGGTTGGACATGAGCCAGCACTGTGCCCTTGTGGTAACAAAGGCTGGTGGTGTCCTGGGCTGCAGCAGGCTGAGAAAGGTGATCCTTCCTTTCTACCAGCTCTGGTGAGGCCACATGCAGGACACTGTGCCCAGGTCTGGCCTCCCCAGTATCAGAGAGACACAAAAGCTACTGGAGACAGTCCAGCAAGCAGTCACCAAGATTGATTAGGGGACTGGAGCACCTCTCACATGAGGAAAGGCTGAGACAGGTGGGTCTGTTTAGCACAGAAAAGAGAGAGCTCAAAACAGATATTATCAGTATAGAAATACATGGAGGGAGAGTGTAAAGAAGACTGAGCCAGGGACTGTCCATTGACAGGAATGCAGCAGCTGACAGTGTGCCATGTATTCCCTGTCATATCCAGAGTGGTTACCGTGGTGATCCCTCTGCCTTTTCATGGTTTAACCCCAGCTGCCAACAAAGCCCCACAAAGCTGCTCACTTACTTCCCACCAGTGAGATGGGGGAGAGAATCAGGAGGGTAGAAGTGAGAGAACTCATGAGCTGAGATAGAAACAGTTCAATAGGTAAGGCAAGAGCTGTGCACACAAGCAAAGCCAAACAAGGCTTTCATCCAGCACTTCCTGTGGGCTGGCAGGTGTTCAGCCATCTCCAGGACAGCAGGGCTCCATGTGTAGTGGTGACCTGGGAATGCAAACACCAACACTAAACACGATCCACTTCCTCCTTCTTCCCCTAGGTTTGTATGCTGAGCATGACAGCATATGGTGTGGAGTATCCCTGGGGACAGCTGTGTCCCCTTCTACCTCCTTGTGCACCTCCATTCTCCTCACTGGTGGGGCCGTGTGAGGAGCAGAACATGCTTTTGTTCTGTGTGAGCACTGCTCAGCAATGACAAAAATATCCTGGAATTACCAGCACTGTTTCCCGCACAAGTCCAGAATATAGCCCTGTACTACCTACCATGAAAAAACTAAGTCTATACCAGCCCAAATCAGCATATCCCTTACTCAATGAAAATACATTTATTTATTTGAATATACAAGTAGTTTAGTGTGGTATGTATGATCTTTGAATTTTTAAGACCGTTTTATTTCCAGACCAAAGCCTTGGTGTATGTATTCCTAGTGACTACTCTTAGATACAGCCAGAGGCAGTTTCATTGTTCTCAGCTGTAGTGTAGGCAAGGCATGTGGGAGTCAGAGCTAGCAGGGATGAACCATGGGATGCATGAGCTTGTCTCTCCCAAATACTTTTCCTCTATGAAACAGCAATTCTAAATCTTCACCCCCATTAGTTTGCATGTCAGCAAAGATGACTCACTGGAGTGGCAGCAGGCCAGGAAGCATAGTTTTGTTCTCCTTCGCTGAAAATTCAAACTAGCAAAATGTGGTGCCTGATTAATATTGCATAAATATGCAAATTTTTCTAGCATAAAAGCTGCAAGGTATGAAATCAGTGTGCACATAATGTACAAGGAAGGCTGTAATTTCTAAGAAAACCTCCCCCATGCAGGAAGGTGAATACCCAAGACAGGCTTCCAGACACGTCACTTCCGAAGCACTGCTGTGCTGTTGTGCTGCTGCTTTGCACAAGCGCCATTTCATTTTCCATGAAGGTGCTAATAAAGAATTCATAACGCATCAAATGCTATTGTTTGAAGGCTGTTTAACAGCGGGGCTAAGACAAAAGAAGCTGGCAATTAGGTATATATTTAGCAGTCTTTCTGCAGGCATCTGGAGTTCATTTCAGCAATAATTCAAAAACCCCAGGATACTTTCTGCCTCCTGCTGCTAAGTGAATGTAGGAGTAAAGCTGCTATTTCCACTGACAAGGCATTTTGCTTGTGAAATTCTCCCACTTGCACATAATCACTGATCTAGCAAATTACAACATAGAACACAACTCTCCATGAGTCAGGGGGAACATGATGCCTTTCCAGGTGATACAGGATTGTACGGAGAATGAAAAAAATCTTAAACTAAAAAATTCATATAAATTATGCAAGCCCTTGGCTAGTCTAATCAGGCTGTGTAAAGCAGTTACTTCAAGCTCTCAGGGAAGCCGGGCATATATTTACCAGGTTAAGGCACCAAGCCTGGTAAATTCTGGTTCTTTCAAATTGCTCTGACTAGTTACTACCATGCAGCTTTCCTGAGTTTTTCACTTCTTTTGATTACTTTTATAATGAGTTATTTTGTCTGGGAGGTAAAAAACGGTGTTTCAGGGAAGTGTTGCTGGCAAGTACTGCTGTCAAAAGGCAAGGACACAAGCAAACAGCCTTGGCATTCATGTGACCTGTGAGGTGTCAGCATACACATAATACATACATGCACTGAGAATTGTAAAATAGTTTCTTAACGGTGAAGATTTAAATTAAAGCCTGATTTAAGCAGATTATAAAGAGCAGAGGTCATGGTCTGCATATGCTGTCCCCCAAGTTCTCATCTAGGAAAATTTGGTATAATCCAGGTAGTCTGTATTATGCCCTTGTGTTCTTGATCTCTTTGTGCACTGTCAGTGTCCAGAGTATTGTATCACATTAAAAGCTGTGAAGACAGACAGTCAACTACTTTGATTAGTTGCAATAACTATCAATTAGTTGTTTGATGTCAGTAGGTACACTTTAGCTGGATCTTCTGTTTGTGATTCTGTTTGGAAATATTCTGGGAAAAAAAAATTGAAAAAAATAATTCTCACTGGTAAAGTTCAAAGCTGTTTCAGGTGTATGTCTCCTCATCAGCTACAGTGTATGTCTGCTAAATGAGATTTTGGTGCCAATATACCTTATAAAAATATGGGTCAGCCAGTCCTCAGAAGAACAACTTTGTTCCTTTCCATTCTTTCACTTTTAAAGCTTGTTCATGACTGTACACACAGTCTGGCTCATGGCTGATTTCTAATTGCCTTTACATGGCAGTGAGTATCTGCATGAACCAGACAAGCCTGGCATGATTCTTCATGAGTTACAATTAACTTCTGTTCACCGTGGTGAGCTATAATGAATCCCAGTTACTTATGACCAGACTTGCAGTCATCTCTGCATGACTGGCAGAATAGATCCTCCTGAGTTCCATCATTGGCTGAACACTAGTGTGGGGCATAGCCACGTCGTTAGTGAACACGCTGTGTTTCCAAATAATGGTACACTATTGGCAGTTTGCACTGTTCCCTCTCTTATATCCTGAAATCAACTTCTCTCTGAGCAGTGCAGAACCCCTATAAGAAGCAGCTGCTACAAAGATTTGCTGACCCTCTCTTTTTCCCAGCTTTGTTTTTTAGCTGATATTGACTGGGTTTGTGCAGCTCTTAACAAGCAGTGAAGTTGAATTGTCATCTTTCCTGGCACGTTGTCTCCTGATTGGCCCTTGGAATATGTGTATTGTGTGGAAAGACAGCATGTGAACCCCAGCAGGGTCACCCTGCTTCACTCCTCTGAATATCGTGGTAAAACAGAGAGCTCCAACCTACCCTTACGAATACCCTACTGTGCCAAAGCAATGAGTAGTCAGTAGTTAGAGCAAGAGTCCTGGTCAGTTCCTTGACATAGTAAGAATTCAGGTGGCCAGGTGAATCCCAGCAGTCCAGGCCTTGTCTGGACTCTGAATGAACACAATTGTTTTGTGATAGTTTTAGTTACTCTTGTTGGATTGCAAACCTTTCTAACTTAGCTAGTATAATAACTTTTTTATTAAGATAATCTTTCTGACACTGTCTCAAGCTCATTTTGCTCAGAATATTGTCTAAACCATAGCACAGTCATAAGTTGCTTGTGGGTAGAAAATACTGAAAGAATAAATTATGATTTTGATACTTGATTCTTGATGCTATTCATACTGTCATTGAGTGGATGCAGTAGAACTAGCAAAAATTATCTGATGTGCTTACATTTCAGTCTGTTTGTAGTTTCAGCAGGCAACTTATAATCAATCAGTTTATCAAGAGCATTTAATAACAAGGTTTTGGCAAACTAACAATAACATATTCGACAAACTCATAGACTTCAATTTATGGATTAAAAAGAAGGTTTCATTAACTAAGTCTCTATGAATTTACCCACAACTCTTGTCTTAGCTCTTTAGCAGAGTGTATATAATGTTGTCATCCCATCTGCTTCTGACAAAACATTATCAGATGTTATCCTTTCTAATGCCTAGTTATTTTATTTCCTCAAACTGTTTACAGCATTTGTGAACTCAGGCCTCTGGAGTTTTACAAGAGGCAAAGATGAAATCTTTGGAGTACCAGGTTAATACTGATCCAGCTATTTACAGGGAAGCTATAAGAAATGGAAAGGTTAGAGGTGTCATTCACCGTTGTGGGCTTGCAATGTAAATAACAAAAAGTGGCATTTGCTCAGTTTCCATTTTTAAAATTTTCATGTGATCACAGCAGGAAAAAATTATATGTAAAAACATTTAATCAGACTTCCAACCCTGATTCTTATCCTCATTTTTAGTTTCTATAGACTGTACTCTGTGGATATAATAATGCTTTTGGTTGTCAAGGATAGCCTGTTCAGTCCGTGTTCTCACTTCTCCTTTTATTAAGAAAAGTATCCTGTTTAAATATACCCGTGCTCCAACTGGAAACAGGACAGATACCTGTGCAGTGGCACTTCTCTTGCTCAGAATTATTCTGCCAAGTGTAAATGTATCAGGGCAAGGGAAGCAGCATGGATGTTTTTCTTGTGGCCAGACATGTTAGCCACTTTTAAATCAGCTCAGGTAGGTAGTTTGAGCTTGTGCAAACATTCTGCCTCTTCTCAGCCCCTTTTCTCTTAGAGGTATCTTTAGCACCAGGGTTTGCTGTTACTGGCACATATTTTGTGAGGCTACAGAATCAATACAAAAACAGAACAATGCTATTGTGCGCTTCTGGCGTATGTGGGATGAAAAAATCATAGCTCTGCAAAAGCAGAGGACTAAGTTAACTTACCAGCTTGAAATAGTAAGTGGCTTTTGAACACCGTGACCAACAGGCACGATGGAGCTGGCATCCTGTTCTTGTTCAGCTAGGGAAAGGTCATTGTGGCTGAACCTTGGGAGAAACCCAGCCCCCATGTAAGTGAGCACATTCTATAGGTTTCATCAGTGTTGCACAATGGCAGAGTTTGACCCATAATATCTCTGAGAAATGATTATTAAGAAAATTGGATTAATCTGAAAACTGTTTAGGGATGATTTCACGGACATTGATGTGGGTTAGAGTTGAACACAACTGCACTTACTTTTAGTCAACAGAAGGGGGCATCAGGAAGGCTTTTTTTATCTGGAAAGATTGGAAACTAGCTTACAACAAATGCTTTTTCTCTTTGGGGAATAACATGCACTCCAGGCAAATGCATCTTGATATGTGTTCTCTGTTGCTCATATAAAAGTTTTATGTGTGCCTGAAGATTTGCAGATTTGGAAGTGTCATCCTTAGCATAACATAGTTCCTCAGTACCTCTGAGTTATTATCATGGGCCTTTACACAAGCATTTTGCTGTAACACATTACTGATGCAACATCTTGCTGAGTATAATTACATTCTGCTAGGAAATTTGAGTTCTCTCCATATTCTGATGTCTATTGAAGGACTCTTCTGAGGTTTGAGCTTGGATTGTGAAGGTGTCTAGGACCTTGTATCTTTGTTTTTCTGTCCACAAGAGTGTAAATGCTACAATTCATAGCAGTGGCTGCAAAATCAGCTCGTGGGCAGTAACTGCTGGTGAGAAGGAATTGAGTGAAAAGCACAGCTGAAACCAGGACAGTGACAGCTTGATCAGAATGGTCTGTTCTACAGTACATCAAATATGAATAATTTCCTGCCTGCTCCATCATTTTAGTTAAGTAATTGGAAATCCTATTGATCTGCACAGGGCTTAAAATAACACAGTGTCAGGGCTGTAATTTCTGCAAAGACATATTGTTCCTGATTAATATTAGGAGAGGAGCCACCCATCTCCACAGCAACTGAGCGTGTGTTAGTACCATGTCAGGAAATCCTCTGGTGCAGGGCTGCTGGGGATGATCAGAATGCCACGTGGTGGTGACCTCACTGATAAAATGGAAGTGTGTGGATTTAATGTTGCTCTGAATACTGACTCAATAGTTTATGTTCTTTCTGTCACTGCGTTTTGCAGAGATCTCTCATCAGCTCTCTAAAAGAAGGAGGGTAATGAGCATCACCAACCAAACAATCTAATTGAATCAGTCTGAGATGCTGTTGAAAGATTCTCTCTCTCTCTCTCTCCCAGTTCTTCTTTCCCTGCTTCATTGCTTCTGTGTGGGTGACTGGTTCATCTGACTCTTCTCTGTTCACAGTGGGTCTCTGCTACTCCTCTTGTATTTGCCATGCACTGATACTCTGGAGGGCTGAAAATGTAAGAGACAGCAGGATCTGAAAAGGGAAACAAGCTTGTTCTCCCACTCAACTCAGCAAGAGCCAAGAAGCAGAGCAGTGATATAGACACAGCAGCTGGCCAAGCTGAAACTCAGATGAAAAACTTGGCAGTATAGCCCTTTATGTACTGGATTTGCTATAATTAAATATTTAGCTGCACTGCAGCTTGAGGACTCCAATACATGGAGTGCTATAAACTAAAGTTTCCTCAATTTGATGACTATTTTGTGTATCATTCCATACACTCCTCAGGTAAAAAGCTGTTTAACTCATTTGAAGTCTCATGCAGAAACATCTGTGTGTAAGGTCTGCTGTGTAGCACTGTCATTAAAAGTAACTAGGACAGCCTGGGATATGAATTCCTATTAGATTTCAGTCAAGGTCTAAATCCCAGAGATAAATCTTGACCACTGATGAAATGTATCTGATTTATTATCCTGTGGCTGATCGACATGTGCACATACATGTGCTCTCACACTCCACTGCTCTTCATTTATCTATGTTTCTCAGTGATATTTTTCTACCTGTCAGTTTTATGGCATCTCTTAAGGAAGTAGTCCACAGTGTTTTATAAACAAGCTAATTCTCACAGCATCTTTATGTGACCAAAAAGGTGTGCCAATACTTTGTGCCCATCGTTAACAAAAAATGAACTGTGTAAAGAAACTTGAAAATTTCTTGGATCACATCAATTAATATAACAGCTAAATCCACAATTTAGAACTCCTGACTATTTGTTCTCTCCTCACAGTCACTTTTTACATATAATGAAGAATAAACTACTGTGTTTTGGGGGCAGAAAGTGCAATTGTTTGGGCTTTTAAAGGCAAAATTACAAAAAAGGCAGAAACTTTGAAGCATTGCTGGTAGGAGTATTGTTGAGTTACTTGCATTTAATGGGATAATTACTGTAACTACATAATTACATAAATGTAATTACCTATTTTCTCGGTAATATATGCATTATTGAAAGGTGTCCTAATACAGGTGTTACAGTGCAATATAAAATACTGTTGTTTAATACACACTTAAAGGAGATAAAGACATTCATTCTGAATTATTTAGACATCATATTGCCTAAATAATTGTATCTTATTGTGCCATCTTTGGTCATACTTTGAGACATCTTTCTATTATGCTGTGTTAACAGCATAATCTAATTCAGCATGTTGCAGCAGAGTATGTTGGTCACTGAACAGTGCTACAGAAGGGAAGGCAACTTGCAGTAGCACTAATTTCAGCTGCACAGTATCTGCTCCCATTGGATGTGATAATAGTGCCCATCATCCTGCTGTGCATCATTCTGCAGAGTTTATCATGTATTTCTTGCTTGTTTGGAAGAATACCTTCTCCTTCCACATGATCCTCCTTTTCACCTCTTTTCATTCCTCTCAAGATCCTTTCAGAAGCAAATATTTTTGTCAGTTCTCAGACAAAAATAGATAGGCATTTTACTCTTCCATCCATTCCTCTCTTTCTTTATCTCTCTTCCTTCATCTCCAGGTTTTCCTTTCATCCTTGGTGCAAGACAAGGGATCAACTTGCCAAGAATTAGTAGCTGATACCCAAGAGCTGGACTTGGGCCCACTAAGCTGTGGGAAGGGAGTGTATTCTTAATGAGTCAGAGTGGGTCTGTTACCTCTAGTCTCCCTAGTACTGCCTCTCTGGCTAGATAAAGAGTTGGAGAGTAGAGGAAAAACCAGTGTTACTGTTGATGTGTTGCAGGTTATCGTTTAGTAGTTGTTGAAAATGTGTTCATTTTATTCCGAGTGTTTAATTAGAGTGGTAGTACAGTAAGTACAGGATTATCTCTCCCAGTGGCTCAGATACTGTGGCAGAGTTCTTGAAAAATACCACAGATATCTGTAAGAGTAGATTGGATCTTAAGTGGTGAATTTATTTTTATTTGCTTTCATCAGCTATACTGCTTAATTCAAGATGCTAAACTGAGTGCTTCACACAGCCAGGTGCACAACCCTCCCTGGGATGCATTTAACTAGGGGAGAATACCTTCCACGAGATTGTGTTCTGTTCTCCAGCTATCAAAATCTTGCAGGGGCTCAGAAAAAAAAGCAGTCCAGAAATTATTCAAAAGCAGAAGCTAACATTTAGTTTCAAATTGCAAAGATCTGAGAAATGCTGACAAAAATTTTCAGAAAGGTAGAGCACTTGCAGCTTAAAGTAATTTTCCCCTGCTTCATGTCTGATACCCAAGAATCGAAGTTTCCACCATTCATTATGAAAAGCTGGAATTTAACCACTGGAGAGCTTTGAAAAGTCCCAGCAAGCATGTTTGCAGATTTAAGTGCTTTTCTGAGTATTTGAATCTAAGATTTATTTGCATATACATCTTACAGGCACTTTCTCCTCCATGTAATCCATTCTCATGCTGCTACTTCCAGTCCTTACGATTTGTGTAGTTGGTTTAAATGCTTCCATTGAATACTTACAGCAGTGAAATTGATGGAAAGTGGCCTAACCTGTCTTCCCTCCCTTCCTTCCTTAGTTTCTACTAGTAGAATTTCTCTTTATATTCTGACTCATAACCTTATGAATTTTCTCCCCATGTCAGACTTTTGATATGGAATAATTTATTTATTTTGAGATTTGCTTACCTCCATTTTTTTCGTGTACTTTTCTGTATTTTTCACTCAGCTTCTGCTCTGTAGGTGCTTAGACATAGCCTTAGCTCCATGTGAACATCTGGCCTGCACATCAGACCACTGAACCCTCTTTGCATTGCTGAGCAATTAATGAGATCCTTTATGCAGCTTTAATGGAGATTTCCAGTTCTGTCTTTAGTTTGCCAGACATGAACTGATTAGAAAAAAGTCTGCTTTTACACTGAGGCTTATTTCCCTATCTAATACACAATATATAAGTCATTTGCACATGCAACTGCTTTTGGTACCAAAAGCACTCTTTGGCCTTGCTTTCTTCCTCTGCAAGAGTGGACTAACTCATCTCTAATGCGGCTTTTTTTTACTTGAGTTCTGTGCAAGTTCCCAGAAAGCTTCATTTACAATTCTGTAGCATATAAAATTTTAGACATAAAGACGGTTGAGTGTAAACAATGGTAACTTTATATACAGGAGTTGTTGGTTTCAAGTTTGAATTTGATATAATGGTTAGAACTGTAGTAAGCACTGGTGAAGTGGAACAGTGCTGACTCCACCTCTGTTTTGATATGATGAGAGTGTCCCCTTGAACTGTAAAGTGGGGTGTTGCTGTGACACAGAGCTACCACAAGCAGAAAAAGCAGTAATATGATGGGGTCTTTGCAAACTGGAAAACATTTTCTATTTCTGGTGTTCACACCATAAACAGAAGAGAGCATTAAAACACAGCTGTATAGGAAGGTTATACAACATCAACTGCTGCAGTGTAAGGAGGCAAAAAATTAAAATAGAAGTACTATGAAATATCCCTGCAGCATTAAGGCCGCTGTGTTAGAAATCACTGGTTGATTTTTGACCAACGGCGTTACACACATAAATCATTACCGCTAATGTATTCAGGATTTGTTGTCTGTACATATTTCGTGTTAGTACTACTTGAACTGGTTCTATGTTGCTGGAAAGGATTGTGGCAAATGTGGTTTATTAAAACCGGTATCCATAAGCTCTCCGCTGAGCTCTGTGCTGCTCGGGATCCCGGTGCCGTCCCGCTCCCGGTGCCCCGAGCCCGCGGCGGTGGCCGGGCTGAACGCGCCATCTACTGACTGCCGGGGAGGGTTTGTCTAAAACAAGGAGAAAACAGGAAGTCAATGGAGTTTTTAAGGAATTTCTGCAAGGGAAAATAAATGAAGGTTGACAAATATATCGCCTTATTTTTCTCCCCTTTATTAACAGCCATTCCTAGATTTTTTTTTTTAAACGCCATTGTTTCTATTGTCTGTTCTCCACTCTGCTCTCAGGCTGTTTGCTAAGATACAGATTGAAATCACCTGCTATGGCAGAGTATTTGGGCAGAAAGTTAGTGCTGTATTCACAAAGCTTCAGAAGTCATTATAACATCAGTTTACTGCCTGCATCTGAAATGCTGGTTCACAAAAATTTGGCTCAAATGTTTAGAGCTGCCTGAATTTCTTAGAATCATAGAATGATTTGGGTTGCAAGGGATCTTTAAATGTCATCTAGCCCAAGCCGCTGCAATGGGCAGAGACATCTTCATCTAGATCAGATTGCTCAGAGCCCTGTCCAGCCTGACCTTGAATGTTTGCAGGGATGGGGAGTCTACAGCCTCTTTGAGCAATCTATTCCAGTGTTTTACCACTCTCATTGTAAAAATCCTCTTCTTTGTATCTAGTCTGCATCTGCCCTCTTTTAGCTTAAAACCATTAGCTATTGTTTTATCTCAAAAAGCCTTACTAAAAAGTTTGTCCCCATGTTTTTTATTATCCCCCTTTAAGTATCAAAAGGCTGCAGTAAGGTCTCCCATCCCTCTCTGCCCCATTGTACACCTGTCCTATGTGTAACTGCTAAGCCTCACCCTTCGTTGTGTATAAGTAGTATGTATATTGGATTTTGTGCAAAAAGTGGCTAATATAGGGGTACCAAACCCCTAATGGAGGCAGTTGAGATGGAATAACTTATTTTAAAAACATGGAATACAGTAACTTCTGTTACCAATCAGGGAAGGAGTTATTTGAGTCAACCAACACCTGCTAGCTGTATAGATGAAGAGAAGAAATGCACACTGAGGATCTTTGTTTTCTCTATGCAATGCTTACAAATTAAGTTAAATATTGAAAGCAATATTTTGATGTTATTTCTCTCTGGAGGCACCTGTGTGATTCAGGCCAAGTCACGATTACTTTGAAAATCAACTATCCATGTGGATCCCAACTAATCAAGTACTCATCATCTTGATTTAAAAGTAACTTCTTTGATATTGTTGCTTAAGGAAAGTGGTTTTATTTTGCTGTCCCTTTCTTTTCTAGGATATTAAATACAACACTTTTTGAACTGTATGAAGCTCTGGGCAATTTTCCTGCCTTGTGGGTCTTCAATGTGCTGCTTGTAGCTCTTCAAATTCTGAACTGTTTTTGGTCTTACCTAATCATAAAGACAGCCTACAAAGCTATTTCAAAGGGCAAGGTAAGAGAACATGGTTCTGTTTCATGATTTTAAGTTTTTCAATATCAATAGAGGTCACTTTTTGTTTGGGTTTGTTTTCTTTTTTCTAATCCATAACATGCCACTGAAGGCACATCTTGTTTTAGATAAACTCTTCTTTCCTTTCCTGGAAACTTTTTCCAATTCCTAATGATTGTCAGATAAGTTAATAATACTCCGTATAGTAAGTGTCTTTATGTGTGCTTCCACACTTCTTTTTTACAATGTGGTACACTGAACTAAACTACATTAGGGAAATCAGATTTTAAAAACCCAACAAGTAAACTGCTTTCTTGGGGCTGCCAGTTCTGTTTCTCTTCTTTATAGTAGTTGTTAGCAACATGTTCATTTCACAGTTGGAAGTGATAGCAATAATCATACAAAATGAAATTCTGCTGTGTTTGCTAGTGGCAAAGTTACAGATCATAGCTTCTTCTGGGTTTTGGTATTAATGAAGTATTGCAAAGACTATGTATTTTCTTTCTAGTATTCCCAGAGCAGGACTGTTTGGGATAAACTTTAGTGTCTTGCTGCCAGTAGCACATTTGACAGGAATATGTGACTCCCAGAAATGCCCACCCCACTACAGCTGCTGTGCCCGCACAGGGCTCATGTGTAAATGGTAGAACTAATCCTTACAGATCATTTAAAGTCAGGGCACTTTGCCCTTAAGGAGCACAGTGCATTGGTGTGACTGACCCTGAAGTGAATGGGATTGTTCTCCAGAAAACTGCTTTCTGTGAATGTACTGGAGAGCTCAGCCATGCACTGGCAGAGCCCAGAATCTGCCACTCAGTCTGTGGCAGACAGTGCATCCACGAGCTGTATTTTGCCTGGAAGCCACCCTTTAGTCTCCCCTGCTTTTAGCAATTATTAACCTCAGCTGTCCTGTCTGAATTGTACCAGTGACTTCAAAGAGTGCCTCCTACTCTCTCTTACTTTGCTTGTTTATCCTTTCCCTTATGCTGGGCTGGAAGGCTGGGAAGTGGAACCCCTTGAATGTAAGTTTCTTTAAATTTACCATGCAAAAGATTTATTCTTGCAACACTGGTGTTTGTGGTTTGGGTTGATTTCTTTCTTTTAATTTGTAGTTTCTGCTTGGTATTTATCCATTGTTTGTGTTAATATATATTTATGTGTATATTCTAGACTCCTGCAGAAATTACTCCAGTGTATTCTTTTGGGGATAAACCAAAGGAACTAAGTACTGCAAGATGTGTTGCATTCATATCAGGTTTTAAGTGCAAAGACCTTGCTTTGTTGCTGCATTTTAAAAACAGAGAGAGGAGATTGCATTTTTAGCAGAACTGGCTAAAGCATAGAATCTTCTTTTGATTTTTTGGCTTTGGGGCAGGACCCTAGCAGAAGAATTGGCAGTGGATCTATTAGGAGAATTTAAGATGATGCAGCATTGTTCAGTCATCAGGTCTGCCATCATGTTGATCACAGGTGCTCAGTTCCCTGTGTTGAGACCATTCTCTTCTGTCTGATAAGGGTATAATTTTAAGTGTTTTTCTGTGCCCCCCACCAGCTGTAATATAAAAGTCCCTTTATATGAAAGACACTGAAGTAACCAATTAATTGAAGCTCTGTAAAGTATGGAACCAAATTTCTGACCTCAGCTGAAGTCCAGTTTCACAGGTGTCAGAATTATGGGCTTGCTAGATATTGAACCTGTACTTATTGGGAGCTATTTGGGAACAGTTTTCTCTTTTCAGTGGTTCCAAGCAGAATAGTGTCACTCAGGTACTGTGATATTACAGGGTCAACACTGGGAGCCCCAAAGGCAAATGGCTCTTTCTGAGATGAGAGTGAAATTGTCATGAAGACTTTCCAGAGGGGAGGAGGATTACTGTAAGCAAAATGTTACACACAGTGGCCCTGTTCTTAAAGTGTTTTTAGTTCTTCAGGAAGAAGACTCACCATGTGTTTTACCCCTTTTATGTCCATTCACTGTAGTAAAGTCAGCTGTAATTGCCCAGCTGTGGCAACCAGCACAGCATGGATCAATTTTGAAGAAACTGGAACACTCAGCTATACAAACAGGAGTAGAAGCAGGCATGCAAATGGCATCCTTAGAGATGCATGCAGATTAAACTTCAGACTTCTTTCTGTTGATGCTTTTTTTTTTTTACTACGTCTGGTGGACTCTTGCTAGTTTTGCAGATTTTCAACATTTTTCAAAGAAGTCATCTGAAAACTAGCAGGAAATCCCTAGCATCTAAGGTCTATCTGTTTCTGAAACAACTTTCCAGTGACACAATAGGGCACATAGTGCCTGTGAACTGTGATTCCTTTGTGAGGGACTGAAGTGGACTACGTCCACATTTTGCAAGCGCCATTCTCACCACTTGTCTGAAGTCAGAGACTGGAGTTACCTGGTGTGGTGAGTTATGTTTCAAGCAGTACTCCTGTCTCCTCCTGAGAACACATAGCACTGTTCCCTGGAACCATGTGGTCTCCAGTGAGTTGGGAGATAAGGAGCAGGAAGTTGGGTTGAACGTTTTGTATTACCAGGTCAAAGAGCAGCACTCCACATGAAGGACAGGAAATAAAGCTGTAGTTAGGAGGAGGGCAGAGGGACTGAGCCTAGGTTGAATTCAGGAGCTTGGATTGTTGTTTACTTCAGTCTGTGCAAAACCCTTTGCCTTGAGCACTCACCCTGCCTTTGCACGAGGCATATGTAGTGTAGACATCTGTTTGAAGTGAGTGCAGGCAGGCAAAGGCAGAGAAGTGTGCCAGAGCTGAGATTGCCTTCAAAGCTCAAATTGAAAAAATGTGCAAATTCTCTGATTCTCTTGAACCAAAAAGCTGAGTTGTTTCCTTACAGTCACCTGCTGCTTACTTCTTTTCCACCTTGTACAGGTAGCAAAGGATGCCCGCAGTGATGTTGAGTCAAGCTCAGATGAGGAAGAACCAGTACCTCGCTCAAAGGCCCCGCACAGCACCATCTCCACAAACGGGACCAGCGGTGCCAATGGGACAAATGGGTATCTCACTGGTGCCACTTGCTCAGAGGAGCATTAATCCTTCAGTTCAATCATGAGACACGAACAGAACAAACTGTTTGCTACTGGAAGTAAATTATAAGTTGTGAATGCGGTTTATTCATGTGTTTCAGCATCAGAAAAAATTAAGAGTATCAAAGCATTGTGATAGCGCACTGCCATATTTCCTGTTTGTGAATGAAGACAGCACACCATTCTGTATACGTAGGCATGCTGTATGTGTATGTAACTGACACAATGGGAGCAGTATTTTCACTTGTACTGTCTGAAATATTATTTTTTTTTTTCTTTTGGGAACTTCTGGACAAAAGGGAATATCCTTTCTCAAACTTCATGTCTTGGATTCTCAGTGATGGGAGAGCATCATGCTCAGATCTCTTCTGTCCATCCCTGTTGCTTTTGCTGAATCTGCTATAAGTAATAGTTGCTTGATTTGTTACTTACAGTAAGATAAAACATAGCTTTATAGATTTTAGATCCGCTTCAGATATTTTTGCTATCTTTGTGTTTTAAAGTACTGGTTTTGAAATTGCCTATCAAATCACAGTTAACTGTTCCTCCAACATAATTTGGGAAAAATATGCAGTAATTGTGGGATATTATTTTAGCAGAATTTAAAATTCAATTTGGTAGTTAATTGCATTAGAAGTAGACTTGATTTGTTGTGTAAATACCCAAAAGCATTGTTGTCAGCACTTCGGATAAATTCATTCTTACCTTTTTTTTGGCCTTTCAGTTTTTGATCTCTACAGATTTTAGCTTTTTGCAGAGATTCCATGTAAAAAGGTGTTTCTTTAAATGCACCATTCTGAATCCAGACCTAACTCCTGAAATTGTTCTGGCACATTCACCTGATTGAGAGCAGTGGTGTAATGGAAAAAAACAGCAGATGAAAAGTTCATTGCTTCCTCAGACACAGCTCAGTCTAGGTATTGTTCTCAAAATTATTACCACTTCCTTGACAGGGTGAAGAGAGAGAAGGCAGAATGTCACACATTACTAGAATTAGTTTATTTTAAATGTGTGAGAACTTGAGCAAAATTCACTTAGCATAATTCACAGCAACCTTTGAATGCTCAGCAGTATTTCATCACCTCTACAAATAAAATTAAGGGTGTCTGTAAAAAAATACTGCATTCCTTTTTCATCCAAGATTTACAAATAGTGTCCCAAAGAAGACAAGGTATCACCCTAAGTAAACATCTTTTTGAACATTATATATGCATTTCTTCCAATCTCTTGATCAAAGTTTGATGTAGGATGCTAAGGATCATACAGCTCTTGCAGGACACTCTTCTGTGATTTGTGACAGCAGTGCCAAAAGAAGGCGGGGTTCTTGGGTAACAGACTCTATGCAACCTACTGTTCAACAGTATTGTGTGTGTGTGCACACAGAACCAATGTGCTGATAGACCAAAGACTTACATATATATATATGTGTGTGTATGTATATGTATATATATACACACACACATATACACATATATATATATTAAAAAAAAAAAAAGTTTAAAAAAAAGGAAGGAACAAACCAAGAAAAAAAATCTTAAGTGTGTCTTCTATATACAAAGGGATTGGAGTGCTGTGTTCAGCTGGTAACCTGAGCCGTAAAATAATTTCTGATTCCTTCCACCTATGCAAATAGTGAAATATAGATGGTTTCTGATGCCATAAAACATGTTTAAAGACTCTATTTTATACTGGTTTCATTGAAGAAAGTTGTGTTGTCACTTCTTTCTTTTGGAAACTGAGATTTGTCCTTGAAAACTTCTAAAACTTTTATTATCCATAGAAATTCCTGTGTGTTAGGAACAAGGAAGTGTGCTAAAAGCAAAGCTGGAATGGCATGAATGGAAATAGTACCTCAACTGAGTAAACAAAACAGGTAAGAAAACTCGGAAATTGTAAATCACTAAAGATCCATCAGTTCTATTCCCACAGAGCATCTTTTGAAAAAGCCAGATAACCTTGTAATCCAGTAGCTTCATATCTTATACGTCCATGAGGGAGCAAGGGAGCCTTACTTAAATCTCCTTCTCCCAGAAAGTTTCTCTGCCTCTGATTTTTTTATCTATCTCCTGTGCATTTGATTTCATATAGTTATCTGCAGGACAGGTTATACATGTGAAAATACACTGATTGCAAGAGAAAGTATCCCATTCATGGTGTTTGAACTTGCAGCTGTGTAGTAATTACTGTAAAGATGATGCCAAGATTTTAAAATAAAAGCATCCTGGGATACATTAAATTAAGATTATAATTTGTGAAATCTGACCTGCTAAAGTGGTAATGGAGAATATCAGTTTAAACACACCCCTTTCGTGGTGTTGATTACAACCTCCACTGAACCATTTCCCTTCTGCAAAGATGGTTACAAAAATAGCATTCTGGCAAAATATTTTTTCTTACATGAGAACAGAATGTTGCTCTGGACTGTCAACAAGCACCACACAGACAACATGCTGCAATGTTGGTGATAGCAGGGCATAGAGCAGTCCCCAACAACAATCCCTGTGCCAGAGGCCTTTAGTCCCTGTTGGTCCTCTTCAGCAATGCTCTGTAATGTTGATTCAGATGTAGAGTCAAGGCTACAACCCTTGAGATGATTTACCATCACTACATATGCTGTTAGGGTATCATAGAATCATAGAATTTTAAGGGTTGGAAGGGACCTTGAAGATCATCTAGCCCCAACCCCCCTGCCATGAGCAGGGACACTTCACACTAGACCAGGTTGCTCAAGACCTTATCCAACCTGGCCTTGAACACTGCCAGGGTTGGGGCATCCACAGCTTCCCTGGGCAAGTTGTTCAGTATCTCACCACCCATGAAGTAAAGAATTTCTTTCTTAAAGCTAACCTAAACTTTTCTCTTTGCTCCAATCCTCTCATCAACTTCACAGCCCTTCTCTGGACTTGCTCCAACAGTTCCATGTGCTTCTTACCTTGGTGACACCAGACCTGGCTGCAGTACTCTGGGTGGGGTCTCACAAGAGCAGAGGGGCAGAATCCCCTGCCCTGCTGCCCACACTCCCATAGATGCAGCCCAGGATACATTTGGCTTTCTGGGCTGTGAGTGCACGCTGATGGCTCATGTTGAGTTTTTCATCAACCATCACGCCCAAGTCTGTCCACAGGGTTGCTCTCAATCACTCCTCCACCCAACCTGTAGGAGTGCCTGGGATTGCCACAACCCAGGTGTAGAACTTTGCACTTGGCTTGCTTGGACTTCATGAGGTTTCCATCGGCCCCCCTCCCAAGCCTGTCAAGGTCCCTCAATCCCCACTGTTAAATGGTGCATCTGGTATTGAAACTCTTCCCTTGAGGTTTAAATTCAGTTGCATCTGTGATATGCTAAAGCATGTACGCAGTTACCTTGGTTCAGCTAACACCCAATGACATACTTATCCCCTATAATCCTGGCTTTTTGGATGTGTTCTTAGCAGTCTAGAATAAACTTCACACAGATATGTCTGGAAACTAAGTGAGGTAGGAGATTCAAGCGACACATTTGGGGAAACAGGGTAAGAGGAAGCCTTGAGAACTTCACCAACCTTTGCTTAACAAAGGCTGATCTTTCAAGCTAGAGGTTTATCATAAAAATTACAAATACACACTTTTTTCTGTCTCTGGTGGGAAGGACCAAGTGTTTTAGTGATCAGACATGGCAGTGTGCTTTAATTCATTGTTTTAACTAATGGGTGCAAAACCTTTGGCTTCATCTTCCACTCTGCAGAGAAAATGCCATACAATTGTTTCCTTTTTCATTTGAATTTGTTTGCTTTTCTGATGAAGAGCTTTGCAAGGTGCATTTAGAGGCCGTCAAGTATTTAGAAGTTAATTGCACATATTTCAGATGATTGACTGAAATTATTCACATGGTTCATGGTGAATGTGAAACCTTAAAAGGTTCTGTATATTCACACCTTTTGTCATTTAATATTTCTAGAAATGAGAGTTTGCACTCTATAACCTCTCTGTCTTTGAGTTTTATGCTCTTTTTTAATCGTACAGTACATGAAACAGTGGTTGAGATGTCGACGTAGAAAAATGAGGAAATTAGAGTTTATAAGTAAATAGTAAGAATTTGTCTTCTCTTCTGGACAACCCAGATTATAGTAAAATAAGATTCAGGTTACCCTTTGTGTACTGTTTCCCAGATTGGCATATTTGGTATCAAAAGGAAAATATATGGTGGGTTGGTGGTTTTGTTTGGTTCTTTTTCATAAAGAACAACATTGCAGAAAATACCTGATCAAACAACAAGGGTGGACACTGGAGTCTTTTGGGTCTTCATCAATGTTAAGTAGTGCTAGTTTTAAAATACCAAAGTGCCCCATGCTGTTTCCTTGTTGCCCTTTTGTAGTTTTTTCTATCTGTTATTTATTTAATGATTCCAGCAGAAGTGGTACAGGTGTCACAGCTCCGTATCTCCTCCCTCAGCCTGTGACCATTCTGTGACCATGTGATTGCCAATGCCCAATGCTTTTTCTGAGACCCAATTACATGCAGTAAAGCTTTGCTTACAGTGAAGTGATTCTTGTCTTAAATCTGTATCTGATTCAGGTGAAAATCACTTTCTGGTTCTGAACAGGACATGAGGGTGAAAGCCGTGAGCCTGCAGCACATGTCACTGATGATCAATGCTGGTTGATTGAGACACTCTGTGTTCTACATAGAGTGCTCTAGTAGGAAGCCTAATGCCCATTTTATTCATTTTCTCATTACCATAGCCTTCTGTATCACAGAGAAATATGGGCTACCATTAGTTTTATACAGTTGATGCTTTGGTATTTTTTTAATCTCTTTGCTACAACTCATTTTTATATGTCTCCTATTGTCTACTTCCTGTGACATTTGTGGGAGAGGAGTATTAAATACTTTTTACCCTTCCTGTAACGTAGACCCTCTTAGGCCTAACTTCAGTGTTCTGCAAACTACAGTTGCCTTTAAACTGTGAAGCAAAACCAGTTTGTATTACTTGTTTTGACTGGTTTTAATTTGGAACACAGACCTAATGGGAACTTCAGTAAGACAATGTTATTCTTTTTCCTCTTTTCTTTTAAAAAGCTCTACTTTCTTAAAAAGTTTGGAAAGGTGGTGTACATGTATAGCCTTTAAACTGTAAAGATTTCTGATTGTAGTTGCAATGAAAACACAGTGTTTGAGTGTGTCTCTACAGAATTCTCAATCTTTGAAATCACTTTCAATTAAAAAACTGGAGTAAATACCATGAAATTATGTTTTGGAGTTATGTCAATGATCACACATGTCAGACAAAAGGCTAAATTATTGTCATACATGACTTCAAATTGGTGCAACAAAACACGTTTTTTGGCTTCTGCTGAGCTTCAGCATTTTGCTGTTCTGGGGTTTAACTTTATACAAGCTCTCATTCTATACTGTGCATGTTGACTGCTGCAGATCAGGGTGAGGCAGATGACATTTTCACCTGTGTTTTCATGACAATCCTGTGCTTGAGCAACTCTTTCAGAAATTCGGTGATGTGTAGGAACTCCACTGTTCTGGATACAGTGATGCACTAGCTAGAAGTCCTTTCATGTATAGCTATTGTGTGGAACTTTGGGAGTTATTTTGTCTTTTATTTGACTGACTGGGTTTGGGGGTTTTTCTAATACGGAGAATAATTATTCCTCATAAAATCTCTGGAACCAACCGGTATTGTGGGCTATTTCAATTTGGAAACACTTTCATAATAAACATAAGTATTAGAAATGTAGTGTTGATTTTCTTATTTTTTTTCTATGAGGTGCAGACAATGTTTTCCTTTGTTTTAGCTCAAAGATTGTTACCCACACCATAGACTCCATCACTCTTTGGACAAATCCAAGCATGTCTTTGTTATATTCATCTCTGCAGTATTTTTTGTTATTTCTTGTATGAAACTGTTTGTAATAGGTAGTGTTGGAAGGACAAGTTCTCTCCATACAAATGAAAATATTTTTATTACCAAAAAAAGACATTTTTCTAGGATTTTAAACATTAAAATTTTGCATGGTAATAACTCCTGAATGTCCAGCTGGGCCCACCTTGGAAAAGCTGTCTTTTTTCAGTCTAGGTGAGCAGTTTCTTAGAAATAGACATTCAGATGTTTTCTTTAAGGCAAAAACTGTCACTCAGCAAAATACCACCTACTCACCTATTGTGGAAGTGAGAGAAGAGAGCCACTCTTGTACAGCGATTCTCCTAAGGAAAAACTGCAACTCACCAGAGTAAAGCCTACAAAACACCATTATCAGGCAGGCTCAGGTGCAGTATTAAAAGATGATGAGGAAGTACTTAGAAATGGGATGCATGAAAACATTCTGATAATTTCAGCCGGAAATTTAGGCAGCAGTTCTCATAACACAAGTATCAGTCATATAGGGATCGAAGTTTTGCCACTAGAAAAGAAGTAAGCCTGGGGATTTGCATTGTGTTAAAGAACTGTTGTTCTTTAACAATTGTAGTTGTTAATATGTCTCTGTGATAATATATAGAAACTCTTGTGTTACATCTAATATAGCATTTCAGTTCATGTTTATTGAAGATATTTACGAAGAGGTTTATTTATGTGGAATATTGTCCAGTTGTGTATCTAATGTCTTTTGCTCCCTATGCCTTGTGTGCCCCTCAACTTATATAGCACTAGGGAGAGCCAATGTGTACAGAATGCAGCTCAGGATAATGAGATGAAGAGCAAGACTTTATGTTCTGCCTATATGTCTGCAAAAGACCCTTTGTACAGGAAACACAGTGGCTCTCAGAGGACACAGGAGGTCTGCTGCTTCAGAAGAGTTAGAAGTCGGTGACATGGTTTCCTGTAGATTGAGAAGGTGAGTGGAAGGAACCTAAATGGGTAACTGTGCCAGATGAGCAAATTTCTGCATGACTCAGTAGCTCATCATGCTGTGATGGACAGAGGTTGGGAGCTTGTGTGGAGGGATGTTAGTCCCAGCTCTGCTAGTGTGGGTGGAGGATTCTTGTTTCCTTAAGTTATGCTGGGGTTTTTGAGCTTTTTGGTAATCCATTCTGCTGCAGCTCATCCTGCCCCTGGACAGATTTTACACTGTCTACTCTTGTAAGCCAATTACCTTCTTAAGTGACTTAAGTGGGTTTCACAGAACAGGATGCCAGTTTGTGTTTTATACCCACCTTCTCCAGCTCCAAGTCTGCCAAACCAATGATGATTCTTGCAGAAGGATTTCTTAAATGCAGAGTTATGTGCAACACTGACATGTTTCTGAGGTTCTGACTTCCAAAGGTAATTGTTTACATGTGACACAGAACTGTTAGCCCTTACTGACTGGAAAGTGCAATATAAAATTAAGTATTAGAAGTTGAATATTATGGGTTTTGTCTGTGTGAGCATCATGACCTACTTGTAATGTTAGTGCTATAGTTCACTGATTAGATGAAAAAGTAATGTACTCTTTTAAGCTACTGGCTGGCAACATATATTTACATTCCCAAATTAATGCTCTTTCACAGAGCATCTGAAAAACACCATAGCGGGTGGGGTTTTTATTCTTTTTAAACACTTAAAAGTGTAAGGTCCTCTCCCTAGAAAATACTGCGCAGGTTATTTCTCACTTTTCCAGAACAACCAAGCAAAGACCCTGTACAACTGCCATATTTCTTGCACAACTGCCATTTCTTGTCATTTACACAACTTTTTGCAATCTCCCCTCACAAAGAAGTCCTGAAATCTAAAGATGAAATGTGCTCCTTCCTTAAATAAACATGCATCAGCTTTCTCACATTAATTTAACTAGCAATTTTGTCCTGTTTCTGAGCCTATTATGAAAGTAACTTCACCTTTTAACTCCCAGTAAGGTTTAATTTTAATTACTGTTGCTCTCCTAAGGTATCTTTGAAAGAGCTGCTTCCCACGAGAAAGGCTTGCTGTTTCATAGTTATTTTTGCTTAGTCTCTCATTTAAACTTAATTTAAACTTAATTCATCCAAAGCATTTAGGTGTTCCTGGATCTCATTTTTATATATGGTTTCTCACTGGCCTATCTGCTAAGTGAGGTCACTGCCCACAGCTGTTACTTTATGGGACAGTCTAATCATATTTCAGTTCCAGAGAAGGATTTGCATGTAAATAAGTCTAGCTCACTTAAAGGTCCAACATTTGGTCCTTCAGCAGTGTTGAGGAAGTGATGACCCAAATTGTGGCACCCCCTGGACTGGGGGGATGTAAACAAGAGCCAGGACTGCTGCCCAGATTAGAAGCAGCTGCCTTTTCACATTATTTTTTTTAATAACTGTTCCACTTTAATTCCAATTTCCTGAGAACTGAATCTCATTTTTTCAAAGACTTTTTGTCAAAGAGTGTGTGAACCCTTGAGATTATGTTTAGTTAAGCTGTGGTGGTCTGAGCAACTCTTGCAACTTGTCCAAGCATCCAGCACAAACAGAGCTGTTTTGCATGTTAGAACTCTCATAGAACTCTGTAAGATTTGACAGGTAACTGTTACAGACTGCTAACTTATTATCTGGGAGAAGAAAAATGGGTTGCTAACAGCAAAGGGAAACAGCAGGAGCAGTTGGGAACAGTAAACCATCTTCCTCATGTAAATTGCATTCACATCAACTGTGAATTTCGTATTTTGATTCATTGGGATGCCATTAGCACATTTAGTGAAGGTGATCCCTAGTGTACTAGAATACCAAGCAGACTGTCACAATTGTGGACTCACCTTAGAGAAGGGTGCAGCCTAAAATGACAGGAAATTACTGCAGAGTTGCAGTTGACAGTGTTGAGAATTGCATATCAGAAGAGGATATCCCTCTTTCCTTTAGAAACATGAGTTTATCAGATGGCTTATCTACCTTTGCAATAAATGCAGGAAAATAAAGGCCAGTAAGTCATGCTGATAAACCTAATACTAAAAAAATACAATTACCAATTCACTGCATTGTCTTTCCATTATGAAGTTGTGTCAAAATGTGTTGTGGCCGTAGAAATGCCCCCCGAGGCTCGGGTAGAGCCCCAGGGCAGGGAATCGGCCACTGGACAGCAGGAGAATCCCATCCCCCAGAAAGGGCCCTGGTGGAGGAGACCCAGGGAGTAAAAGGGTCCCCCTGGGGCGGGGCATGGAGTGGTGGGCCCCGGGATGGGGTGGGCTCTCAGGGGGCAGCCTGCCCTCGTCTAGTTAGCCCAGCACCCTGCCACTCTCCTGTCCATCCTTCCTAGAATGTTCGATGTCACTCAATGGTTCATGGGTTGTCCCCCTTGTCTCTCCCCCAGGTCCCTCCCCTTTCTGCTCCCCATTGGTTTCTGTACATTTTCCCCTCCCTTGTTCCTCCCCTAAGCCCCTCTCCCATTGCTTGTTCAGTTGTCAATAAAAGTCTGATGCTTGGGAAGCCCGGGGTCTTTCCAGGAGCTTGGATGTCCGGACACTTTGTTTCACGTGTCTGTTACTCCGGACCGAGGCCCTTCCCTTTTGCCACTCTCGGCTTGCTGGCGTGAGTTTGCTGGCGTGTGCTGAGAGCACAGCCTGCAGCACGGGGCTCGTGCTTTGGCCAGAGCGGGCTCAGGGCTGCGCGTCTGTGTCGCTGCAAGGCTGCTGACCTCCCTGACGGTCAGCGCGGCCGGAAAGCCTTGGACAACGACAATAATGGAGTTAGACAAGCAAATTTCTCTCATTAGCTTTGCGTGGGAAGTGTTAGTTGTTTGCCTGTTTTTAACCTGTGAGGTAAGCATTTACATTAATGTATTGTGCTGTAACTTAGGTAGTAAACCACCCATGAGGTCACCTATCACTTCAACCTGTTCATTACTCAGCCAAAAGGTTAATGTATGCAGTCTTCTCTTAAAAGCCTGGATTCCTTTATGGTAATTGCAATTGCCATCAGCATGAAGTGTAGCATTCTTCTAAATCAAAATAATAATACATAGCTAGTGTTCTAACAGACCTGTTTCTCTACCTAGCCAGTTATTCCAGGTGAAGCTGTGTAGAAGATAATGGATAATGAAGAATTGAGCCCATTATCCAGTAGCCAATGCAAAATAATCCATTGAGGCAAGGGGGTCAAAGAGCATGTTTCCACACAGAGAGTTATCCATCAGTCACAAAACAGGTGAGTCAGTAGCAATTAGCATTGTTCAACATGCTGTGACTGAAGAGGAAGAAAATCAAACTGATGCTACTTGTATCTTCTTTCAGTCAATCATTTCAGTACATAACGATTTATATGTATGTAAAAAAGTCACATGAAAAACCACCACACACTTGCATGACTAAACACTATTTTTAGCTTCTGTCAGTCTCCCAACAACTTTCGAATGTGTTGCTCAATTAGTCCAGATTTGAAAAGGAGGTTGTGTTGCAGTTATCCCTGCATCAGCAGTCAGGTAAAGAGGAGAACCACATATCAGTGCACTGGATGAAGGGTGGGCAGGGTGCAACTGGTGTCCTGCACCTTTAGCAGCAGTCAAGCAGGGGCCAAACTGGCAGAAATGAGGAGTGGTTCTATGGCTCTGATACTTAGACTGTAAAGAAGAGCTGAGATACCGCAGTGAAGAGAATGGCACTCCTGAAGGACAAACCCACAGATCTGTAGGAAATCAGGCTTCATTACCTCTGCTTCTGCTGCAACAACTTGTTCAGAAGCTCAAGACTAAAGGGTTTCCTGTGTGTAGAGCTGTCAGTGATTAGGGATAACATGGATAAAAAGAATGGAGTGTCAGTGTCTGGCAGTCAGAGCCATTCCTCCCCACCTTTCAGGCATACAATCCTGTTAGGATTATAATTACTGTTTTAGCAGTAATGCCTCCTATAACTGAATTGCAACTACTGCTTTCAAAAAGGTAAGACTGTTACCACAATTACTTAGTATAGCTTATTCATACAGTTTAAATACATACTGTCTGCCTGTGGGACTGATTTATGTGTGCATATGGTTAAGATGTCAAGTTCAGCTGGGCTTTTAAAGAGTTACAAGTCACAAATGAGTTCACAGCAATGTTAGAGTATCACAATGACAGAACTAATTTAGACAATTTCAAGGTACTGAATAAATTCAGTTTATTGAAGCATTAGAGAAGACAGGATGACACAAGCACAGTGTAACTTCTGTATCTTTTTTTGATTTTCACAAGTGTAGCCAATACTTGTTTGCTTTTCAAAATACATCTAATATCCAAGAGTAACCACCTCCACTCTTATTTGAATAGGTGTGTAAAAAAACTGTTCTATTAGACAGAAGAACTCTCACAGAAATTTGATTTCTTTTCAAATCTGACCTCCAGCTAGCATACAAACCATAGTGATTAAATGCATTTAATAAATATGATTTTAACATTTAATATTATTTTGTCTTCCCAGCAGTCTTTAAATCCATAATGTATTTCATAAATTCAACTCTTTTCCCCCAGATTTTTACAACATGAGATAAATTTTATGAGGTGCTGAGCACCAGTACATCAGCACTTTGAAAGGGAAAGTTATGTTCAGCATTGGGCAAACTGATCTATGAAAAAAGCCTTTACTGACCTTCACTAAAATCTATGTCTGCCTTCAGATCCTGCTAATAAATGGAGCATTAGCTGATTGTGTGTCACAGCCCCTAAGCTGCATGCTGCTTTTGAGCTCAAGAGCTTTCCCATCTGCTCTTTGGGACATTTCAGTCTGTATCTGTGTACGATCCAGCACACTGGGGTCCCAATAACTGTATCTGTTGGGTCAGTCTATTGTGTTATTCTAGTTGTCTTTACTGTTATTTGATATCACTGTATTGTGTAGCTTCGTAACAAAGAGAAAACTCCCAAATCACCACAGATCCAGGTGTGTGACATTCTATAAGCACTAAGTGCACTTGTTAAAGGCACAAAAGTTTTTAAAAATGTCAAGACAGATCTTCAGTAGCATGAGGCTGTTTCATGAAGTCACAGGCCAGTTTTACTTGTATTTTAGAATAAGTAAAGAAGCAAATCTATTGTATACACTCTCCTAGCTTTAACTCACTTTTGGAATGCCTGGTTCTGTTTTAGTGGAAGTAAAATATGTGTCTGATTTGCTTTGGCAAATATAAGCAGGTACATTATTCTAGCTCCAAAAGGCGTTGTAAAGGTTTAAATTACACACAATAAGTATTTCAAACTTCTTGATTTTGGCATACGCACAGGACATTTAAAACCAGGTACATCATATTCTCCAGCAAATAATTTCTAAGAATGTATATTCCAATAAAGTTGTTGTCACATATTTTATATTCTGTGCATAGCAATCTTGACAAATTCATTTTGTCACGAACTACTCATGCCTGGGATTAACAAGAAGAGAAAATGGTACTAAAAGTTTGAACATTTTGTCTTCATTACTCAAGGCATTTCAGTTTCCTTCTGTGAAGATGATCAAATCATGTATGTTACAGATGTCTGAGCAATATGTACACCCTTAATGAATAAACAGCTCCATCTGAAATCATGGAATAGAGGTGGTTGTATTCTGGTCTTTTTGCTTTCATACAAGAGCTGGAAACTGTTTGGTTGAGCATGCTAAAGTTTACTTTCAGAGCAGCTCAGAGGTGCTTGGCACAGACAGGTGAAGTGGGGCAAGGGTGTGCTTCAAAATGAATAGTCACTGTGGAAATGAGGGCAATGCCATTAGTGAGAAGCCAGAAGGGACAGGCTTTCCCACATGGAACTAAGGGCTTCTGTACAAGGAAGAGATGCCAACAGCAGCTGTAATGCCTTGGAGAGATGACACAAGTAGGAAGTGCAGAGCTGGCTCAATACATTTTTTTAAACTCCTGGCTAATCTACTGACCCACAGAAAAATGCCTATAGCATTCTTTTAGTGGTAGAAGCAATTAGTTGAAATACCTGCAACTTAAATATTCCAGTTATTCTGATTCAAAAGGAGGCAAATCCACTAATGAACAATGAGACCCTTGAAGTCAGGCTCCCATCCCTCGCCTCTTTGTCCCATTGCCAGTTACAGAATTCTCAGAGAGGACACAGGGTTTATGGACAAAGCAGAAACTGAGGATTTGTTTGATTTGAAATGTCGTTTTATAAGTGCTTAGTAATTCTCTGCTACCATTCTGTTCCAAAACTGCACTGTAATCAGTTGGCACCTCTACCCTTCTTACAGCTCTTTGTGTATAACTGGCTGTGACACAAGAAAAAAATCAATAGGGCATACCAAGGAAAATGGTGCATTATTTAGAAAACAGCAAATTATGCCCTACAGGGAAGAAGAAATGGAAGATTATCTCTTTTACTTTTTTTTGTAAAGTTGCACTCATAGAAGATGAGGGTCTGTGGTGCACCCATCAAGCTGTATGGTTACGTTTAGACAAACCAAGTGATTTAAAACACAGTTCACATCTGACTGGGAAATATTTTCAACTGTTGTAAGAATATCTTATCAGATCAGATAAATCTGATGACCAGATTTAAACATGCCTAAATGACCAGGTCTTACATATCAGTTTTTGATTCACTAGAATTTCTATGACTGAACTTAGTTAAGACTTTATTTGAACTATGGTATATTATCAAATGAAGCATGTTCTTTCTTGTTGCAACTGTCCATTTAAATATACTGTAAAAACAAAAACACTTTACAAGATAGAAAAAATATTTTAAATCAAAGCTGAGCATTGTGGCAGTAATAGTCTTGTTGATAAGATGCAAAATACATACATGATTTATCTGTCACCCCTATATTTCATACTAATACATTATACTTCAGGCTTTGCCATGTCAGAAGATTTCCAATGACAGAGTTTAACAGACCAGAAGAAAAACAACCATTTAGATGCATAAATAGAAATGCTAACACTGTAGAGTACAAGTTAGGGCAAAAATCAAGACAATGACCTGTGACACAGGTAACTGAAGTAAGTGCTAAGCTTCAGCACACTATTTTTAAATAGGTTTCAGGCCTATTTCAACCACACAGAAACCTGAAAGACACATCAATGCTTTTGGAAAAGATACTCAAACTACAGAAGGTATTTTATTTTGATTATCTCCCTGGGGTAGCTAAATACAAATCATTACATCATTAATTGATGCAATGGATCAAAACTTACTTGTCCAGAGACATTCAGTTAAGGCAGTAGTTGGTGATACTGTTGTTTGAAGAATGATTCAAAATGTGTCTAGATAACAGTGGACTAAAATGCTGCTTTCATTATCTTTATTTAGAAATTAGGAGTCAGACATGCATAAATACATACTTTCACCAACAGGAAGGAAATAAGAGTGTTCTACAGTCAGAAAGAGAGGCACAAACTAGCTTCATGCAGACTGTTTATATGATAAAGCAGTGAAAGCTTTTCTGATGTTGGCAATAAATGCAGAAAAATTGTTAGTTTCTCTCAGTTTGAGCTGGAACTCTGCAATACAGTCCAGAGGAGGAGTGCAGGAAGTCACTAAAATGACACAAATTTGCAAAAGATTAGACCACTATTAAATAAATCAGTATCAGTGTTTTTCCACACTTATGAAATACTAATGCAGTTTGTTATCTTTTTATGTTTTAGCTTCCACCTGCATTATTTTTGAGCCTCATTTTCTTACAGTAAAGAGAAAGCCTCAAAGAACACAACACGTGTTTTGAGTTCCTGACCTCCCACTCAGTGCTGTGCTACCTGAGTTGTTACAGCAATTCCCAGGAATCCATAGCCTACTCAAAAACTGAAACACATTCCTGAGCCTTTCTGTTGCTCTGCAGGCAAGCAGGTTGTAAACTGATTTTGCTCAGCATGTGATAGACTTTTAACCTCAACAGTTTAAATCTGAATTGGTAAAACCAGAAATCCATTCAGTTCATACCAAGAGGCATGGCAGAGCCCCAGCAGCATCTGTCTAGAAGCTATCCACCACTCAAATTCCATAACTAAAGTAAGATCCATATAGCAAAACCGGCTTTGAGATCAAGAGCCTGTGCCCTTACAGAAGGGGAATACTGGGTTTCAAGTTTTATTCTTTCACCTATGTCAACCTTTTTCTGCTAGGCTTCTGGAACAAGCTGAAATATGCCTGTCAGCATACACACCCACTGTAGTAGAAACAAACTACAAAATGAAGCATCCTTATCTCTGTATATCCTCCTTCTCCTGCTTTGCTTGATACAAGTAAGCAGCATCTCCACAAATGGAGGACAGTGAAGATAAACAGTTGTATTTTCATGTAAATTAACAAGATAAACATAATTAAAGAAACAATAGTACCATTGCAAGATTTTTCGTTCAGAAATTGAAAGATAAAAGATTGCAACTAAACTGCACTTTACTCCTCTCCTTTTTTCAAAGGGGCATCAGATTCAGTCCTCTTATTTAAGTATTCAAAATTAACATACCTTCATAGTCCCCTTGTTCATTTATGGAAAGGGTACACATGTATGGTTTGTCAGGATCTTTGTAGTCAATGTGTCTGAATATAAACTGTAATTGCTCATCTAAAATAAACACGAACAGAATTAATTAACACCATTAACCTCAGCTGCAGAATCACAATGATAACTAAAAATCACAATACAAAGTTAGTTTCAATTAGTATTCTTAGAACACTGACAAATTAAGCAACCTTGGTCCCTTTGCAAGACAAATGCATTTTAGCATATTTTGCCACTTGAGGGACAATTGTAGTAGCTGGGCTAAGCCAGTTGATTGGATGTGTAAGCTATGTGTTCTTCACTACACAATCCAACATGAACCACATTGTATCAGTGCACATAGAAACTATGGAAACTATAGAAACCTACCGTGAATTCTACGCATCTCCAATCCAAGACGCTCTTTAAACAATGTATTAATCTTGCTCAGTCGTTCCACTTTCTCCTTGGCAGCTTTATTTTTAGAAGATTTTACTAGAATTTTAAAATCCATCGTAAGCATCAAAGGCAAAACAAGCACATAAAAAAACATTTAGAACAAGAGAAAAGCCATAAATGGCAAGGGTTGAAAACAGCCCCTCATTCAATTATGAAAATATACTTATTATCGTTTTCTTACTTACTTTCCATTTTCTTCATCAACTCTTTTTCAAGTTCTTGGATGCTGTCAGTCAAGTCCTTCTGCTGCTCTTCTTCTTGATTTAGCTTTGATTTTATTTCTGTCAACTGCTCTTCCTTTTCTGATACGTATTTGCTCTGCTGGAGAATCTCTGAAAGGAGGCAAGAAAATATCAACATAAATAGATTATTAAGTTATCTCCTTGCTATTTAAAAGTAAAGTTGTTTGAAATTATTTATATGAAGGAAACACAGTGGAACGCATGCTACCTTAGATGCAGAGAGAAGTCAACTTAAGTATATCAAGAGCATTAAATGAAAGCCTAAAGTGAAAGTTATTCCTAAAAGAAGCTACAAAGTATGGAGCTGCTCTGACACTTTAATCAGACGAAATTTGTTTCTGGTGCCAGCACTATATACATCTTGAAAGAATGAAGATGGTGGCTCCTGCCCACAGATGACAGAAAGCCAAGAATGGAAACACTGATATGGGAGTTGCAATAATTTTTACCTGATATTCTGAAGTTTACAAAATTCAGCCAAGTTAACCCTAGACTGAAGAGCTGACAGTATTCTCTTACTAATATGGAAAAGGCATAAATAACCTCACAATACTTAGCTTTACTAAGCAATTTAATTTACTTTTCCTACTGCAGTCAGAAAATTATGATACTTTATTGGTTTAAATACTTACGCTCTATGCAGAAAACTTTTATATTTTTGCATCATCAATGAAGTTTTACAACAAACTGCTTTTGACTTGAAATTTACATTGTAAATATACATTGTAACCAACCCAGTGTTTGGGTTTAATTCTGTCTTCATTCTGATGTTATTACTTACCTTTTCAAATGTGAAGTTAAACATACTATTCAGCTATATTAAGTTAATTTTATAAAGGCTGGACACAATAAATAACTGTACCATTGTTATACTCCTGAATTTTGTCCATCATCAGCTCCTCTTCTTTCATCTTCTTGGACCATTTCTCTGTAAGAGAAAGTTCAGTTACCTGAAGAAGTTTGATGATAACTTGCAAAAAGCAGAGTTAATAGTAGCATAGAGCCTTTTTACCTGAAAGAGCATCTATAGTCTCCTTGCACGCACATCTCAGTGCTGAAGTCTGACTGATCTGTTCAGTGCCATAACTGATTTTAAACTGGATCCAAAACTCTTTCATATCGTTTTCAATGAGTGTTATATCATCTTCCGTCAGTGCACTACCCATAGCGCTGTACCAAACCTGTAGGCGAACAGATGGCAGCGTCAGGACACAGGAGGCAAGGGCAGCAGCTGTAACTCACAGGACAAACGCTCGGGGCTGCTTTTACCGCCCCGCGTTGTTGTTCAAACCTTTTCACGCAAATCGTTTTTGTTGTTACCACTGGCTCACTGGGAACCGCGTTTCCCTTGCAACTCTCCCAGCGCTCGCCTACTGCGCCAGGGGAGGCACCGACGGACGCTCCCCAGGTCCCGGCAGCCCCGGGCACCGCCGCCCCCTCAGCTCCCGCCGGCCGCGGAGCCGCCCCCTCAGCTCCCGCCGGCCGCGGAGCCGCCCCCTCANTGAGTCCCGCCCCTTCCCCCGGAGATGCTTGTTGGTGTTGAGATGCTTTCTCCGGTCTACTGATGGGGGCGGCGGAGGGGCTGCCTGCGTGCCAGTGATGGGGAAACAGCCTGCTCCGTACTGAACAAACAGCCCGGCTCCCTTACGGTCCTCTGAAGCCGCAGCTTGTTTCCAGTGTCTGGTTTACTCGCGGTAACCAGTCCTAAATTTTGTGAGTTTCCGAATTGCCTTTTAATTCGCCGGGCCTGAATTCTCTCAAGAGTGTGGATGAAGTTCGTTCTGACAGGAGACTGACCTGCAGGGGTAATTGCAGTCCTTTTTGGTGTGAACAAAACCACCGTACAGTAGCCCTGCCTGTACCCAGTCAAACATTTGCCATAAACCCCTGTCATAGTGAGTTTGCTCTTTTTGACAGTGTGACTGATTTTTCTCCAGATGTTTCTATTCCCTTTTAGCTCTTGATAAGCACTAGTTTGTGATCCAAGGCAGCAGCCCTCAGTTTAATATGAAAGCTACTTGCATAGTTAACTTTATAGCAAAGAGTAATGACTAGTTAGTACTAGAAAACATCAGATTAAGATGGCAGAATGAAGGGAAGGAGTCTGGATCATGTTAGCTATTGCTAAACCTCTGTTGGTCAGTCCAACCCTAAAAAAGCCTGGGTCCAATGAGAAATATTTGAGCTCATGGGATAGGAAATAAAGTAAAAAATGAGAGAGTGAGAGCAAGAGAGAGAGGGAGAGCATAAGCCTCTTGAAATATTCTTCTCTTCCTAATTCAAAAATTAAGGTGTATCTTCTCAGTGTTCCACTTGGAAAATATTCAGACCTGAGAAAATACCTGTCAGCTGTTGTACAGTGTCTGCTGCTGAACTTAGTAAATTGCTTGTTAATCCTTGTAGTTGGTCCAGTGTCAATGGAAACACTGGTGTGGAAATTAATGGTATTGTTCAATTAACTAAGCATAATGTACCAGAAAGTTAGGCCCAGTACACAGGCCTCCATTAACAGTGTTTCAGAAAATGTTTGCTTTGGTGGCTTTTCCCTCCCTTGCAAACATTTACTTAACAACATCTGTTGACTGTTATGTAATATTTGCTCTAATATGTAAGTGCAAGGGAGTTGCAAACATTTTATCCTTCCTTCAGTGGATCATCAGCATGACTCTTGTTTTTATGTTTTATGTGTATATGTACATACACACACACACACACACATATATATATAAAGTCTGGTTTTCTATGTCTTGGAAAACATAATAAATCAAGGAATTATCAATAAATTAAAAACTATATGAACAGATAGCATTTGAAAGGTTTTTGCTTTGAACCAAGAACTAATTTATGTGAAGGCCAAACCTTGGTTCTCCAATATCAAAACAAGAGAAAGCTTTGATTAAAAAACTTAATTGCCTACACTTTATGACCATTTTGTATAGATCATTAGTTTTCCTTGCAATTCCACATACTAAAATACAGGAAATAGTTTTATTTCATATATTACCTCAAGTGACCTTGAAGCACTTAAGGGCATTGCAGAAGCATTTTGCAGTGCATTGCATAGAGGAGTGAGGGAAGGTCTGTTGAGGAAGTATTTCTCCTATGTTAAACAAGTTGTTAAAGGCAGTAGTTCAAGACATGTTTCATCATCTTTGCTGGTTATTACAGCTTGGAAAGTCTTTATTGTCTCAGACTTTTATTGGCTGTGTAATATGACAGGCAGGACAAGAGATTACTAGCATCTCAGTTACTGATTTGCTCTTGGATGGAGCAAGATCATGGGTGGCTCCAGGCACAGTGAGAACTGCTTCTCCCACAGAAACACACTTACCTGTTCCAAAACTTCCATGATGTCTGTTTTGTAGATTGTGGATTTCTTGAGGTTTTTCAAACATCCTTTATAAACCTGACTCCTCTGGTATCTCTAAGCTGAGGATGTAGGAGCTTCTGAAGCACTCAGAAAGGATGTAGGAGAAAATGAAAGCGACTTCTCTTGCTGTTAGCTGTTAGTCTTTATTATGTCCAAGGTGCTTATCTTTCTATCTAAGCATAAGAATCAGCAGCAAAATCCTGAAAATTAGTATCAGCAGGTCTTCATTTATACTGAAAGAGTTTATTTCACTGAAACGTTGCAAAGACATATCTTCAAACAATGTTTTACAAAGTTTCTGGAGAACCAAAGTATGCCTGAGGGGCTCTGTCTGAAGAAGAGTTCAGCCTGAGCAGATGCATCACTATTCCAGTGCATAGATAACATGGGTGGGTGGGTTTGAATTTATAAATAAAGCAAACATGCAAAAAGTTATTGCAATGGTTCTGCACATCCTGCATCAGAGGCAATTTTTCAGATACCACTGAGTAACAGTGGTGCCATTAAAGAGAGACTATAAAATGATTTATTTTATTATTTGATAGACTGTCCTGAGGACATAAGGTTCTTTCTTGATGAAAATGTATGTACTGCAATATATTTTTTCCTAATAGAACAATAGGTATTTAGACTTAACCTCATTATAGTTGTTGCTGTTTTAACCAAGTACTAGAAGTAAGGTGTCTGTTATTCAGCCGCCAACTGACATGGTGTGTGCACTCATGTTTGAAGCTAACTGTTCTTGCTAAACTAGATTGCAAAACAGAGGAAGACCTCAGATTTTCTACGTTTTTGGATACTAAACCCAGACATGTCTAAAAGAGTGATTTTTTTATTGTCACGGTAAGTCTTACTTATCTTTAAAGGCAAGATAATTTTGCAGTAAAAAATATAGGAAAAGGATATTTTCTTTAGCAATAAGCTATCAAGAGTTAGAAAGAAATTTCTTAACAAGTATGGTCTTGGGAAAGTACTGGGAGAGGGAAAATTAATTCCATCCATTCATTTCTATGACAATTGCCTTGCTGCATACTATGAAAAACGGTAAGGTGTATAACTTAGCAAGAAACAAACATCCTCAAATATTTTCAGCTAAAAAGCTAGGAAATATTTTTTTTTGTTGAAATATCCTGAAATTTTGCATTTGGAAGGGTTTCCCTTGAAATCAGATAACATTAATTGAAATGAATAATTTGGTCAGTATATAGAAAAGTATTGTAGTTATTCAGAAACAGTGCATAGAAACTTTTAACTTTAAGGTTTTCTATATGGCTTAATGCAATTGGTAGCAACAAACATACAGGATTTAAATCTGCTAAAAAATATCTGAAACCAGACTATTAATAGCTAAAGTAAATGGGAGTAGTTAAAGTAAATGTGAGATTATGTCAGGAAGAGAAGTCTTCTATGTCCATTTAATTGTCATGTGTTATTTGTTGAATCTACTTAATGTTTCCATGTGACTTCCCTGACCACACATCATGAAGCCTTCTAAAGCCATTAAGCCTGTCTTCAGCAAAAACAGTTAATTAGTTCATGTCTTTGTCTCCACAGTTTGTGCACTTTAGCTTGAAAGAGTATTGCATGGAAAGAGTATTAGGGAAGTGTGCAGTACATATATAGAGCTGCTTTTGTCTTCTGACTCACAGTGTTTCATATACACAGATAATAATTTGATTGAAGATATGAATGCATCAGAATATTAGAGCCTGATAAAGAGCTTGAAGTTTCCTCTTGCCGCTCTGGTATTATTAGAAGTTGGTATCATCAGGTTTTTAGTATCCATTTAATCTCTTGTAGAAAAAGTTCTTTTCTTGAAGCCACCTCAAATGAACATAATCTTCTATGCTACCATTATTAGTACTAATATTGGTAAATCTGATATGCTCATATTTTATCTGCTGTAATCTTTTAAACTCCTGCTGTGTGACAGAATTTGTTTGCTCTTGGCTGTTTGCTCTGGAGAACCGCTGTGCATCACTTGGGAATACTTCAGGGAAATACTCCTGATTATCTGTTCTCAGCCTTGCTCTGGTTTGTAAAACAGGTCTTATTTCTGTCAGCCTGGGCAGCAAGAAGTGGGGGCTGCAGCTCCTTCTGGCATCATGTAAGCAGTGCCCAAGAATGGTGGTCCGAAAGATGACTCAGAGACTGCATCATCTGCATTGCCTGGATTAACAGGCCTCTTGTAGGAAGGAAACAATTGTTTTTCAGTATTTTCAGAACATTGTTGCTTTAAAAATAAATCTAGAGCTCAACACCATTGTTGGTATATGGATGCTGGTTGTATTTTCCCTGACTGAAAAAATGTGTTGTGCAAAGTATCAGTAGCAGCATGGTAGTCAAGTTCTATGTCAAAGTGAAATGTACTGCTTCAGTGACAGTTCTGCAAAGATCAGTAATTTGTGTATTCTTTCTATCCTTTTTACAGGCAACACTTAATGAAGTACACACATTACTAATGTCCATCCTGAAGAGAAATGAACTGTGAAAAAATGTAAGCAAACATGTTCCAACTGTTCATACAGAGGATTGCACAAGTCACACATTGTGTTTCCACAAATCTTTCCCCACAATTTGCTGCTGCTCAGCATGTACTTCACTTAGCTTTCTACAATTAAAATCTGCAAACAAAAAAGCTTTCCAGTGCTAACAGACTCATGTGCTTTCCTGGAGATTTGGAGCCACGTGTTTTGGGAATGGCTGGGTGCACCACGCCAATATAATATAAAGGCAATGTCAATCACCTTCTCTCACTTTTTAATAGCTCCCCTCCATGATTCTCATTCTCCATCACTAGAAACTTAAGATTAAAGGAACTTTACTATATTTCAAGTACAGTTTAATCCATTGAGATGGATCTCCTTCACAGCAATGGAGTGCTTATCATTCAGCATTTACAGAGGGACTACAAGGCTTACCAGGATTTCCTTAATTTTATGTCACATGTTGGTGATCCCCGGAATATATTTTCAATTTATTTTCCTCTTTGGTTTCAGCTCAACCAAGTGGTTGGTACTAAAATGATATGGGTGGCAGTCATTGGTGATTGGTTCAACCTCATATTTAAATGGTAAGAAGTTGGTTTTGTTTTAAAATTTGGTATTTTTAATGATAGTTACTCTATGTACCTCAAGTTTAGAAAACTTTGTGTGAATAACGTACTAGCAGACTTTCCCCAGTAATTATAAAATAGGAATTCGCAATGAAGATATTTAAGATATGTTTGAAATGGGATTGTGATAAGATGAGAAGAACCTGTAGAACTATTATAGAATAGCTTTGGAAATGTAGCTCTTCATATTCTTTGTAAGATTATTTATCATGCTTTGCTGAGGCCGCCTTATGTAAAAATCTTTTCATTAAATTTCTGCTTCATTTTATTTTATTTTTTGTTAGGATTTTATTTGGCCATCGCCCTTACTGGTGGGTGCAAGAAACAATGATTTATCCTAATCAGTCCAGCCCATGCCTTGAACAGTTTCCTATAACATGTGAAACTGGACCAGGTAAGAAATGTTGGAGATTATCTTGGTACCTTTAATAAGGATAGTGGCTTCAATGGGGAGAGAATGATACTCGAATATCAGAGCTCATGTATAAAATGGCAAAAAAAAACCAAGTAGAGGAAAAGGAAGAAATGTAATAGGTAGGCATTTGCTGCATGACAAGAATATTTCCTTCATTGCCTTTAAAAGATGCAAGGGAGGGGGATTTGCTTTAAAAATAACTGCAACTAGATTGAACTGGCATATTGGAAAGAAATTTTCATACAACTTGTGAAATACATTGTTAAATTTTTTCCAGGACAGAGCCCAGGGCTGTTGAGTTTGAGGGCTTGTTCACTGTTGCAGACCCAAAACTGAGTTGCAAAACCCCAAAAACTGAGTAGGTGGTTCAGTGTAAAGAACAATAGTTTCAGCAATGGGTTATGTAATGTATCACAAGTGGAACCTGAATCCCAAGCTCCGTGTCTCAGCAAAAGGGAAAGCTGAGGGAACTGTTCATATGACTACATGGCGAAGAGTTTAGGACCAGAATTTGTTTTGTACTTCTGGAATTAACTGAACTAAAACCCTGCAGCCACTTTTTTCCCGGTATTTCTAAAGCTTTAAGAACATAAATCTTAAGGTGGAATTTATGCTGTTTCAAGTAGGTAATCTGCAGATGAATTGTTATTCCTAGATGACGTTTTCCTAGATGACAACAAAGAGAAGCTTTTCCAGTGTTGACATACAACATTGTTGTTTCCTCATCAGTGACATTTGTTCCATTGTGAGGTTAAGGAGTGCACATCTGTTAGGAAATTAACAAAAGAGCTCGTAGAGTGACTAAATGTACTGCCAAGCAGAGTAATGAAAATGAATGCAGAGTCAGAAATCATTGTGCTTGTCCTGCCTAGACATTTCTGCTTTGCTACTTCACTAAAATATTCTTTTACTCTACGCACTACTAGGTAGTCCTGGATCATAACGCATTCTTGAGACGAAATTATTTCTTCTGACAGTGAAATAACCCTGTCCCTTCTTTCTTGTCTCCACAGAAAGCCAAGATGTAAAGGTTGTGTACTTACAGATTCCAATGATCTGATTTTCTCTTTCCCTAGTTTGATTTGTTGAATGTAAATCTGGTGAACAGGAGAAAGGAAGTGACAGAGTAATTTTAGGAATCACTTCCCTTGCATCATGCCAGCATACCTTGTTTTTGGTGGTTTTCACAGTTGTGGGGACTTCTCTGTGGCTTCATATTGCTTCCAGTAAAATTAAAATTTAATTTTTAAAATTAAAACAAATTACACATATATTATTATAATCTGGACTAAAAAGAAATCACTGTTGTTCTCTGTATGAGAGAGTGTTCCCTGTCATAGACTACTGTGGGTACAGAAATTAGAGCATCATTTCATGTGCCAGTTTCACTGGCAATCTGTTTTTAAGCTAGTTGATATTGTACAGAATCTTAAAATTTATAAAATGAATCAAAGTAAAGCATAAAGACACAGTTTTTCCATGCCTCAGATACATTTCTAAATTTATTACAAAACTACCCAAACTGTTAATTACCTGGATTGTAATATTGCTAATGAGACACAGCTCACAATCATTAACACCATGGTAATTGCATAAGCAGATAAAAGGCAGTTTGGAAGTGCTATCTGAAGTTATACTGGTACTTTAGTTTTGACTGTTACAAAGAGCTAAACTCTGTTACTCCCCTTAATTATGGGGAGGCTCATGTATAACTTCTACATTCCATGCTACAGCTCTAAGAGACCTTAGATGCTTTTTTAAATTTTTTAATCCAAGTAATGGGAAAATACTATGTTTTCCAATCAAGATTCCACCTCAAACCAATATAAAATGATTAAGTTGTTAACCTTTCTGATCTAAGACAAGTATTATGGACTCCCTATAGATGAACCTTCTGAAAAATTCACATGGCAAAAATTAACTTTTGCGAAGGAGTTGACATTCTTTCAGCCTTTGTTAGCCATTTCATTTCTAAAATATTAGGTGCCTGAGTAACTGCCAGTAGACATTTTCTTTATGACAAATGTCACAATCATAATTCTGAAGTTGAATATTTCCTTTTTGTTTTCACTAGGAAGCCCATCTGGACATGCCATGGGATCATCCTGTGTCTGGTATGTAATGGTCACAGCAGCACTTAGCTACACAGTTAGATGGAAAGATAAATCAGCTGTTACCCTTCACAGGTCAGTGTCTTTCCATGATTCCAATTCATTATATTCAGATATTTCTTTATATATGTGCTGTATTTTTAATGGACTTAATTTAAACAAATATTCACAGTCTGCTCTATCTTGTAAAAAAACCAACCATCTTTTATTATGATCTACTTGAGCTGAAGAAAACATTTATTAAGAGGATTTAGCTGTTTGTATAGGCTGGTATTTATCAAGTTACAGACATTTCATGCAGTGTCTCTTAATCAGTCCTATTAAAGGTTGTGTCAAATCTTCAGTGCTGGAAATTTTTACTTCTATAATTGTCACTATGTATTGGATTTTTTTGGTTAGTACATAAATCTACTGCTTTGATGTTTATCTTTCTTTGCCCATTTTAAAGCAAGTGCACATAATGTTGACAGAATTAACTGTAATGCGTTGCTCAGCTCTGTGGGAAAGTCCTGCAAGTGCTTTGGTGGCTGTTCTTTCCAAGGCTGACAAGGTTGTTCCCATGCTATGTGAATTTTGTCATGAAATAGTTAAATTTTTGCATATAGCTATGACTTCATGATGAGAAATATGTTTAAGGTATTAGTGCTAATCTAAACTGCCTGATGACTTTCATCACTTAAGCCACAGAGGTGTCTTGGACCTGAAACTTCTGAGATCTGTTCCTGTAACCACTCTTGATAATGTTTTAGTACTGACTTCTAGTTTTTAATCATCTGATTCTAAAGTGCTCTACTTGGTAAACCTCTGCTGGTTTGGGATATGGGGTAAATAAGTAGATGAAACAGCTTGTCTTTATTTTTAAGCATCTTCCTTTTCCCTCTTAGACTAACATGGTCATTCCTCTGGAGTATTTTTTGGATTATCCAAATCAGTGTGTGCATCTCAAGAGTATTCATAGCAACACATTTTCCCCATCAAGTTGTTCTTGGAGTATTTGCTGGTAATGCTGTTATTTTTTCTTTTCTTTTTAACCTGCAAAATTCTTTAAAAATTGAGAGAAGATAAAGAGATTTTTAGTAGTTCGACTCATCTTGCAGCCCTAGTGGTTCTCTCCACTCTCTGGAAAATTAGGGATTTGATAATAGTCCAAAGGTAAAATTTGTGAGGTAGAATGTACCTGCTGCCTATGTAATTCCCAGTGAGGGGAGTGAGCCCTTGTCCACCTGCCAGTTGACTGTATGGTGTCCACGCTGCCTTGGACTAGCTCTGACTGCTTTGTTCTGGCTGCATCCGATATTTAACTGTGCTGCCTGTGTGGAAGAGATCAGGGAAGAAGTTGCTCCTACATGGCTCTGACCTTTCCTCTCAGGAGGAGGCTATTTGGGCCACTTCAAATGGTGATCAGGTGCAAAAAAAGCATGTGTACAATGTGGACAAACACAGAGACCTGGGGCAAAATAGAGAAAAAGCAAATAGCAGGACAAACTTCCCATGGTGATTTAAGATGCTAAAGTACATTTTTCAGAGTTACTTAAACGTATTTTAAATTGGTATTCGAGGAGTCCAAACTGAGCAGTATCTCTAGTATCTATCTAATTTTAAGGAGGGTGACCAGTGCATTGATCAGGGGCTTCCTGCTCATGTTCTCTTTCATGGATGCAGTGCAGCCTGGGCAGCCCTGGCTAACAGCTTTCCCTCTTCACAACCAGGATAAAATGAGTTCAAGAGAAGATAAGGGTGTTCTGTGTCTTTCACTTCAACACTCAAAGCCTGTGTGGGAACTGGTGTTGAATTCTGCATTGCTGGAGCCAGTCTTTGAGTGAGGGACTCTTTTGGAAAACGAATGTTCCAGTTTACATCTAATATTTGATAGGTTGTCATCTGGGAGATGCAGTCAGGCCTTAAGGTATGCCTCATGTCAAAACCATGTAGTGCTTGGTATTTAATTTTTTTTTCTAAAGTGGCAGTTTTGAGTGGGAGGAAAGGTTTTTTAATGTACAGCAGAGGTGGTAAATTATGTGTGTAAATCTATGAATATATATATATACACACACGTAGGTATTTATTACATAGGTATATTCTTCTGTCTTCAAAAGTCAAATTCTACAGGGACACTGTAGAAAATGCTTCTTCAAAGTCTAAGTGTGTTGTTCCCTGTAACACTGAGTTTCTAATCCGCAGGCATTCTTGTGGCAGAAGCATTTGAGCATACCCCTGCTATTCAGACAGCAAGCTTGAGAATGTACATCAAGACAAACTTGTTTCTTTTCATCTTTGCCCTTGGCTTTTATCTATCCCTCAAGCTTCTTGATATTGACTTGCTATGGTCTGTTCCAAAGGCCAAGAAGTGGTGTGCCAACCCAGACTGGATAAACATTGACACAACTCCATTTGCTGGACTGGTGAGGAACTTAGGTGCACTCTTTGGTTTAGGTCTTGGAATTAATTCTGAAATGTTCATCACAAGCTGCAAAGGTAAAAATAGCTGCAAGATAAGTTTCCGCATATTGTGTATAGCTGCTTCTTTAGCTACACTGCAGCTGTATAATTTTGTTAAGATACCTACTCATACTGAGTATTTGTTCTACATTCTCTCCTTTTGTAAGAGCGCAGCTATGCCTCTGACTGTAGTTGCCTTGGTTCCCTACTGTGTCCACTCGTTAATGAGGACAACTGAAAAGAAACTTAATTAGGTAACATTTCAAAATGGTTAGTGATGCAGGGATGGATGTGAACTGTTCAAGAAGCCCCTGCAAAGGCAGTTTTGCTAATTCATTTTTACCAAAGGGATGCCACTGCATCTTTGATGTACTCCTGGTAAGTACCCAGCACATCCAAAATCTGTACACTGAAGAATGACTTTGGCAGCTCAGAAATGTTAGTTGCTGATTTTATTCCTAGAAATATTTCAAACACACTGCAGTATGGTTAGAAATGGCCCAACACTCTGGGTCATAACAAAGTTTTAAAGTATAATCAACCATCTTTATTTAGGTATATGGTGGTCCTTTAGTTCTGTCCATCTCTAGCTAGATGATGCTTCAAGCATCAGTTGTACATAGTGATACTCGATATTTTGGTTTTTTATATATAGATACCGTGTGTTAAACTGCTACATGATGGTGTGACAGTATCACACCACCTACAACTGTACGGCTGTACCCAGGCACTGTGAAAAAGGCCAGCATAGTTATAAACAAGGCTTTAGATTTAATTTATTGAGCTTCCTGAGCAAACCAGCTTCTGATTAAGTCAGATAACAAAAAAAAGTTTATTTCCATTAGACTCTGTAGAATTTATTTTTGCATTACTGTGCGGTTTTTGTAATTTTTGCTTTTTGAAAGTGGTCACATGAATCATGAATGATACAGATCACACCTTCGGTAGTGAAAATGTATAAATATGCTGTAAAAAATCTTTGGGTTCTGTACATCTACACAGAGCAACAAATGAAAAAAGTTGTCAATAATGAAATTATCTCAGTATACAACCTCAAGAATATTGTTCATGCTCCTGTATTGCAAAGGTAATTCTCTGCTAATTCTCTCAGATCAACAGTCACAAGCCTGAATCACTGTTAGTAGTTGTGTAAATCTTGAAAATATGGTTGCAGACTGTCACTTCAAGTTTATATTCTTGTCAGCTTTGTTTAACTAAGCACACAAGTAACTAATATGTTGAATATATGTTTGCTGTATAAAATGGATGTTCTAAATAGGCAAAGGGGGGGTACTTTTAATTTTTATTGATTATTTGGCATATATTGTTGTATATTCCCTTTCAGTGCACAATCTTTTAGCAATATTTTGCTGATGACATCCCATAATACTTAATATGCAAGCTATATATATACAGCCTTAGTATGCAAGGCTATAATATGGGTGTAAGGAGGGCTGCATATAAATGATCTGAAAGCAATAAGGCTTAGAAGATATAAACATGATATTGCTTCTAGACTTCCAATTTGGTGGGAGATAATTGAAATTGAAATATTCTTATTTAATTGGGTAAACAAGTTTGGTGTTGGCCTTTGGGAATGAACAAGATACAAATTACAGAAGCAAATCTGAAACAGGCGTCCTTAATTAAGAGCCTAGTAAGACTACCTTGACTTAAGAAAATTAGTCATCTGCTTTTAACAGTCTGAGTGTTCTGCTTCATGCATCTCCTGATATCTTCTCTAATGGTTCTCTGAACTTTTATTCCCACAGCAGCTGACCTGAAACCACTCTTTTCTATAACTGTGACTCCTTAAGCAAAATTTCTAATTTAATGGGACTAGACACAAGTAATGAAGAACAAAGACAGCTATGACAAAGATTTCTGCTGTGTCGAAGTTGCCGTGTGCTTTGTTATTCCCACCAGTGAGGTGACCTACAGAGGCATCGCAGAACAGTAGCAGGTTGGTTGAGCTGTTGTTCTGTTCCTGGCTCCTTCTAGCCAGCAGTAGGGGATTCTTTGTGCACAGCTGTCCAAGGTTCTCACAGCAGCATTTGGATTTATTGGCAGTTTTAAGCTGGGAGTTATGGGTAGACATTTATAGGCTTCTAATCATGTGAGTCTTTGTTTCCCAGCACTGACAAAGAATCTTGGTGCCTCTGTTGGGGTAGATACAACCATAAATGTAGAATGACAACTGGCATTTCTGCAGTATTCTTCTTAGCTCTGCACAGACATTTAGGAAGATGTGGGCTCCCAGTCACTTTCTTGGAGAGTCCTATGAATTCATTCTGCAACTTCAGTGCTTCAGGGAAAAGGACACAGAACAGCTTCCTGTCTGAACTACCTCTCATTTTTTCTGCAACTATTAAAACATTACTAAAACAAAGAATAGTGGGAAACCTGACTAAATTTAGTGTAATTTTACCAGTAACTTCAGAAATTAACTAACTGATAATGCAATGGCCATAAGACACTTTCTGAGCAGCTGAGTGTGTTGGGTATGGAGAATTCTGCATCTGCTTGAAGAGTCTCCAAAAAGGGCTCCCAAATCTTCAGGGTTAGCCTTTTCCAGAGTGGTGGGATAACAAAGTGTCAAGATATGATCTTGATATTTTGATAGCATTAGAATTGAAAATCGGGAGCCAGGCATTTAGTAGTTGCAGTGAAATAAACCTGAATGTTCCTTACTCAGGCTTCAGTAAATTTATTGCAGTTGAAAATTACAGTTCAAACCTTATTAAAGTAGATTGTGTGACCTTATAAGGAGCTCAAATTGTTAAACACTTAAGCTATAATTTCACCAGGCCTTTGCAGCCATTTATATTGTTAATATTTGGAACAGATACAGCACATACACCCTTACAGGATGAGCTAACTACTCAGCCTAGTTTGAGGCCTTTTGAATTAATAAAGTAATGAAGAGGGCGGAAAGTCTATGACTGATCCCAGGAGAAATTTAACCTTTTATTCTTGAATCAGAGATGCCCATAGAAGCATTGGGATAATGTTATTCCAAAAGTACTTCCATCTCTCTGCAGAAAGATTCTCATGAGCCAGTAGTTTTATGAAGTGAAGCTGTCCCTTGCTCCTCATACAAACTAGCTGACAAGTTGTCATTACATTCAGTTTACTGCAGTCTTGCTACTATGCAGCTTTTCTTTTTATGCTCCCCATTCCCCGTTTAGCTTTCTTGGTGGAAGGACTCTGGGCCCAGACATGCTGCTCCTACCTAGAGCAGTCTAGTTGGAGCAGGAGCTGCATTTGCCGAGTAGTTACTCAGGTGCTATCCCAAAACAGTATCGTGGTTGTATCTACCCAGAGAAATAGGGTGCTGGAAAATGCAGCTGCCATGGACCATGCAGAGAAGCACACAGCACAGATACCAAATGACACCATCTACTGGGAAGACTAATAGCCCAGGTCTAGCTTGAAAGATGTAAGCAAATGCCTTGGAATGGTTCAGGAATATTGTCACATTTTATCTATGAGGCAGCTACAGCAGCCAGACCAGTCCAGCTCTGCATCGAGCAGTCCATCAAGGCTTTTTGCTCATGCCCAGACACACCCTGTAGCACCACTTGCAATCCAATCTCTTTGCCCAGGTACCAGAGGTCTTTATCATCTGCTGCTTGTCAACAGCACGTAGGAATAAAATGGCAGGAGGTGGCACCCAAGAATGTGCAACTGTTTGTGTACACGGTGAGTGCATTCTGTTGCAGCGGCACTCCTCCTGACACTTAGCTCTTGGTATTTCCCAGCTGCCTGAAAACAGGATGATGTTACATTGAAGAGAAGCACCACTACCACCCAGCTTGGGCCAGGGCTCTGTGCTCCTGCAGAGACAGTAGGCTCCTGTGCAGGCAGGGGCTGGTGTCCTTGAGTTGGCCTTCTCAGCAGCTCCATCCTGAACAGCAAACCCTTGTCACAGACATGATCCAGTTACACAGAAATACTTGCTAGCTGCTGCAAGATACTCCTGCTTAGCTGAATGGTAAGAGAAGAAATGGTAGAGCACAAGAGCCAGTAAAAAAATACAATTTATTGGTTTCATTTGGGTCACGAAAGTATTGTCCTTTAGGAAAAAGAATTATGAAATAAGTATACGTGGTCATTGTAATTCTTAATAAAGAGTCATTCTTTTTCTATGGCCTTAAATACTAATATTAATTAAATATAATATATGTACGTTGGTAGGTTAGTCACTGTCAATAGTTTCAGTCTTAAACCTTCAAACTACTTAATGCTCTGAAATGTAAAAAGGCTAAAAAGATTAAAGCCAAGAATGCAGTTTTTTCTTTTACTTTTCAGTTAAGGTTTAAAATACAGACTTCCTTGGAGAAATAGGCATTTCAGTGCTTGCAGTGTGAGTTCAGTAGGGTAATTAACAGTAATTCTGTTAATGGAGTTGTACAAAAGTTGAAATTGGGTTTTACTGCCTGGAATTAAGGGATGTGTCCTAATAAACTTTTTACCCTTCCAGCTCTATTTAAGTACCGCTACTGTTGCAGTATTTTATAAGAAGTGGTATGACGTCTTATAAAGTGAGTGGAAGCCTGCCTGCCCACCCCCCTCCACCCAGCCCAGGTGCAGATTTTAGGACATGGAGAATGACTTTTCCAGTTAATACTGTATTGTTCAAATCAATATTTAAATATTGAAACTGTGATCTATACTTTCTTTCTATCTGCTTTGTCTCCAAGATTCCAGTCACTAAAGGAAGGTCTATTATGCTACAGACAATAACCGACAACATGTTTCAGTGAGACTTGCAGTACTGTGACAGCTACAAGCTTCTCGCAAAAGAAGCTCCTTCCTGACCTTTGAATTTCTGAATATATTGTTGCTTTGTATATCAACTGTATTTAATACAAAGAGCTAATTATGCCTATTTTTTCCACCCTTACTCATCATTGTTTTACCTTCTGAAAAAAAGGACACATCCATCACCATTTCAATAGAAGTGGTTTAAATAACTGATGATTAACTGTAGAATTTTACATTAATTTAACCAAGACATTTATTCCTATTCAAAAATCTTTTTGACAGCTGATCAGAGTGATGAGTGTTAGCTGGTGAGCGGTGGGCTAGGAAATTATTCTCACCAGCTTCTGTTTCTTCTCTTGGTTGCTTTCCTTACTTTTGTGGAGCTGCCTTCCTTGTAGGTACTGACTGGTTTGTTGAAGGGCACGGCTGTGTCAGTGCTGCAGGTGCAAGGGAAGCGGAGCCTCCCCCAACAGCACCGCTGCTGTGTGTGGTACAAGGGGTGAAAGAGTGGGGCTTCTGCGTGCACAGGAAGGGCCTCTGCTGTAATCCTCTGCAGACCAAACACTAGGACGGATTTGATCCCTTCAGATGTACAACATCATTTGAGGAGATTTTTTCACTCATTCAGCTTACCTAGAGAAAGGGCTGTTTCCAGAACACCAGAGCAGAGTCTTCCTTGATTGCTAGTTGAGGCATGACAGGACTGTGCAGTCTGACTGCAGGTAGTGGCAACTCTCCAGATCCCCAGAAAAGATCTTTCCCATTTTCAGGCTTTTTTTTCCCTTATCAGTGGGCTAAGCTACTTCCTGAATGCATCAGCCTGTGCTTAGTCCCCTGCATGTGCTGGACAAGTGTGCTTGATGCAGATAGCTACATACATGCGAGGTTCCACAGATCTCACAGTATTGTAGAGCACAATGGAGCACCAACATACACATACCTACCACCAAGTATCTGCTTACAGAAATTTTGCAAATTTAGAATCACAGTAATTCAGCTAATTGGGGCTCCAGTAGTAACAAGTTTCCAATAGGCTCCTTCCACGGCCATCAGCTCATCATGGGTGCCCCTTTCAATGACGAGTCCTTGTGACATGACAGCAATGATGTCGGCGTTCTGGATGGTGGACAAGCGGTGGGCGATGACGATGCAGGTGCGCCCTTCTCTGGCTTTATCCAGCGCTGCCTGCACGGTCTAAAGGCAACAAAGTGTTAGAGTGAAAATGTGCAAACTGAACAGGGCTCAGAGCTGGAGGAACTCAATTGCTTCAGATTAATTAACTATATCATGCAACACTTGTAAAAGGGACAGTGAGACTAAATCAGAGGTGCTGATAGTGTTGTGCTTAGCTGGGTCATGAACTCTGTTTACCAGCAGTACAAACAAGGGACAGCTAAATAGACAGTGGTAGAAATTATGGAAGGCCGATACTCTGCTGACATGCTAAATGTCAACTGAAGGCTTTGAAATCCAGGGAATTAGTATCCCCCTTTCTGAAAAAGTTCTGCCTGTCATAGGAAGTTTAGGAGCACTTGGAGTTGGCTGCTTTTTCTTACAGCTGTACCTCCTGCACTTCTTGGAAAGATCATTAAAGGTGAAAGTGCTGAATTCACAATGTGGAATAATGTGCAATCATGTTGTGGAGTATGTTGGCATAGCTATAGAACAGAAAAGCTATTGTATGTTGTAAGCCATTGTGTTAACTTTCTCTTATTGCTTATCACTGGGCATTTACCTTTTCACTTTCTGTGTCTAAGGCAGATGTAGCTTCATCCAGTAATAAAATTTTAGGGTCTCGTATGATGGCCCTTGCTATGGCAATGCGTTGCTTTTGCCCACGAGACAGCTGGGATCCTTGAGCCCCAACATTAGTTTCATATTTCTGAAAAATATACAAAACAGGTATTTTATTCAGGTGTAAGTTAGCACACCAGCACACAGCCTAAAGGAAGAGGCAAGAAAGCCGACCACTGCTGACCACTTGCAGAACCTGAGAATGCAGAAACACCGTACAGCTGTAAACATATTTGGGGTGAGGTTTCCAAGCTGTGCTTTGTCTGCACATGGTCCCAAGACCCAGGCAGCACAATGATGAGCCTGGAAGTAACATGTGATAGCAAGATTTTGGCTGATTTGTCTGACGCAAAAATAATTCTCCCTGCTCTAGATCTGGGAGAAGATACTAGAAGTGATTTAAGGACTTTCTAGAAAAGTGCTTTGTTTGGGTTCCTAATTTGTACCCATACCATATATGTTCCTTCTATATTTATATTATTTCAGTGCACTTAAATACTTCATAAGTGTACATAAACAGCCAACTTCAAACATTTTTGTCTAAGTATCGTGTCCTGCTCACAAGGCAAATCTCCCACAGCTGGGAACAGGATTTATGTATTTGCCTACTGTGTAAGAATTCAGTAGCAACTCACACCCAGACTCGCAGGAACACAATGAATGGTCACAGCACCCTCTTTGCTCCTACTGTCACAGCTGTAAAAGGACATAAAAGGTGCATGAGTATAGCAACTTTAACTGGTTTCAGAGCAACTCCTGCTGCAATGAACAGTGAGCAGCCAAGGCCTTGTGGGTACTTACATTAGGCAGAGACATGACAAAATCATGCAGTTGAGCCTTCTGGGCCGCTTCTATGACTTTTTCCATCGTCGCCTCTTTTGTGTTACTGCCATATCTGATATTATCAGCAATGCTGCAGTCAAACAGCACAGGCTCCTGTGACACTATTCCAATTTTTGATCTAAGAAACTGTACATTTATGTTCTTGGAGTCATGTCCATCTATTAACTATAACGAAATGGGAGAAAACTTGAAACATCATTATGAAACAACAGCTTGCAACACGCAAATAGTTTATAGCAAAACTAAATGATTTAACCATATCATTGTAACACAAACACGACTGATTTAAAGTTATTGGTCGAATTGCTTGTATCTGACTACTTTGTGCATGATGTAGGCTGCACAGTAGGACACAAACAGAATGCCCTTGAAGCATTGCTGAAAACCAGAGCACAGAAACTACATTTTCTTTTCTTACCACACTTCCTTTCTCAGGGTCATAGAAACGCTCCAGAAGCTGGACACTGGTGCTCTTACCACAGCCACTACTTCCAACAAATGCCAAAGTCTGTCCAGGCTTAACAGATATAGAGAGTCCTTTCAGGACCTGAATATCAGGCCGAGAAGGGTATGTGAATTTACAGTTAAGAAATTCAATGCTTCCCTTGAAATCATCCTGGTGAAAAAAAAAAAGGGAAAAGATGTTGCAGTGAGCTCGAGATCAACACTGAGTTGTGAAGTACAAAATAACTCTCCTCAGATCCACTCCTGCATCTTTTGCTTAAAATATGACATTTGTGCTTATGAAAGTATCTGAGGAAAAAGGAAAAAAACATACTGGAGTAGCTATCCTAGAGGTGAAGCTACTAGTCATAACACCATTTCTCTGCTTACGCTTCCCTGCTTGGCACTGGTCAGAGGCATCAATTGGAAATGGCATTGCCTTGCACATGGGCACATTTTTAATTTTAATATAGACATTGTGTATAAAACAAAGAATTCCAGTTTTCTGGGTCTGACTTTTCAATTCACCAGACACTGAGCATTTCCATTTTGTCTGACTCAACAATTCTTTGCCTCCTCATGAACACCCCCCATCAGTTTGACGTGATTGGAAAGACCTCCATTATAAAAAAGCAATAGTCAGGTGGGTCATGAACTGCAAAGCAGGAAATAAGAGCTTGCTGTTCTGTGAGTCATCCAAATCAGTTCCATTTCAATTTACAGGAGTTTTACACTGACTGACAAATTCCTAATGGCTGTCTCTGAATTACTCTTGCTGTGCTTCCAGAAGAGCAAAGACAAATAAAAATTTTACAGTCAGTATAACTGTCTTGTAAAGCATTGATTCTCATTAACTTCTAAATCATTAGTGCAACATCCATGCCTGTAGTAAGCTGAATGACATAAAAAATTACTCATCTTCACTCTTACCCATTTTTCCCCTTTTTCACTATAAACACTGATTTTGGGAAGCCGATCAATCAGTTGAAAAAAGCGTGCAGCAGATGTTTTGGCTTTGGCATAGTTTGGGGTATAGGAAGAAGCTCTTCCCAAAGCAGTTCCACTGGTGACAATAGCAGAGATCACCCTGTGGGGAAGGGGGACACGGTCATTCTTGGGAAGCCATCAGGAAACTGAACACCACACCGAGTCCAGAACTTTTAGAAACCTGTTTGTGGCTCTGGGCAGGCTCTCACCTGAACACAAAGCTGTAATGGAGTCCTTCAGTGTCAACGAGAAACCCCCCATATCGGTAAGAGACAGAGTTGGCAATGAACACAATGCTCTGGGCAAAGCCAAAGCAGAGCCCATACACGTGTGCTTTTTTGATTGCAGCTCTGTAGGGCATATCCAGGTGCTTCTCAAAATTGTCAATAAACATATTCTCTTTTCCTATCCCAGCTACCGTTCTGATGTTAGAGAGAGCTTCACTGGCAATCTGGAAGAGGAAAAAAAAAAAAAAGAAGGGTAAAATCTCAACTTTTACTTGGAAAAGTAGAGTGTGGTCTCACAAGTGCATGATTCTTTAATGAGCTCAGGACACTGATGCACTATATAAATTCATTCAAATATGATACAGACTGGCCGAAACATCAGCCTGCCTACAGAGAACCTTTCCTACTACCAATTACTTATTGACATCCTTGAGAGCAATGCTCTTCCTGCTCCACTGGAGCTGTTACTGTAAGCACTCGTAGGGAATCAGGCACATGCTCTCACTTGTGACTTATTTCACATAATGTGAATAAACGTAACAGTCACAAAAGGAAAGATGGTTTTAGGAACTTCTTGATTGTGTGGATTTATTAATTAAATATGTTTATTCCATTATTTTAATTGTGTGACTTTTAGCAATAGTCAGAGAAAGAGTTAAAAGGGATGCTATCCCCAACTTCTGTTTCATAAATTAAATCCACTTGAATTTAGTAAGTTTCCTTACCTGCTTACCCTCCCTCCCTCACTTATGTCCAAAAGGCTGATGAGATGGAACATATAAATTACCAGTGACACAATTTCCAAGATTTTTACCTTCTACGTAGGCGAAGAGTAAGCAAATGCTTGCCTATGCACATAGAAAAATGTAATACAGGAAATTATGAGATAATCCCCACAGAAACTTCGTGGAACTTTAATTAATTGTAGGCTTCATACTGTAATTTATCGCCAGTCAGAATTTGGGTGTATGTCCCAAAAATAGAGTATCACAATTTCATCTACAGAAGTAAATTGATGGCTTGTTTGGTCCTAATTTCACCCTTTTAATCTCAAGTAATTTATTAAGAAATTGTTCTAAAATGCTGTAGTTTGCTTGGACTCTGATAGTAGATTCATAATGTAACACATTCCTTTGGGAAGCAAAGGAAGTGTGGTATATAGCTTATGAACGTTTTCAGCACACAGAAAAAGATTTGAATGTAGAAAATCAGAAATCCAGTTTCAGGGGATTTTTTTCCTGACCAGAATTAAGAGTCAATGACTTGCATTATCATTCAGTGTGAAGGAGCAGATAATAGGTACTGTGAATTGGATTGTGCAGACTGGGCTTTTCCATGTTTAGCATGGCTGATGAGCAACCGCTTTGGAAGAACTCCGTGTTTTTAGCATTTGGATGAAGTGCTGGCAAATAAATTAGACAGTAACACCAGACACAGTCATCACCAAAACTGCTGAAGCCTTGAGTGTCTTCTTCATCACAGCCTTTGGGTTGCTCTATTGAGTAAGAGCTGATGCCTTGATTCATTAGTGAAGTTTCTCTCCTTTTCAAGAAGTATTTTGATTTATGACTTTTGTAAATTAATAACCAATTGGTCAGGTCCTAATTCTTAAGATGGGAAGGGCTAAGAGCTTAATTCTTAAGCTGGGAAGGGCTAAGAGCTTAATTTTTAAGCTGGCACAACCCACCAAAGGAACAGTTGTCCTCTCTAAAATCCAGGTGCTGATTTGTGGTTAAGTGCCAGATTCTCAGATGCAAGCACTTCTAGGTGAACGAGTATCACTGCTTTCTGAGGACAGCATAATCACAGGGCATCAACAAATGTATGTTTAAATAAAACTCAACAAAGGTGAACCTGACTGCTGAGAGATCTGTGTCTGCCACTTCAGTCCAATAGCTTTTGCAAGGTCAGTCACATTCCATGCAGCAAGTGCTTTTGCAGTTAGGGAGTTCCCAATGCTGTTTCAATGGTTTAACAAGCTGAAATATTGCACCTTATTCACAAAGCATTGCCAGTTTCATGACATTTGAATTACTGATGGTCCCTAAAGACTGATTTTTCATCTACCGGTGACTGCAAATATAAATTACTCTTTAAACAGCATTACCCGTCCAGTAGCTTCCAATGCTTTCTTGTCCTGCGAGGCAAATCCTGTCAGCATTTTAGCCTGCACAGCTCCAGATAATGCCAAAAATGGCAGGAAACACATTATTACCAAACTGAGTTTCCAGCTGAAGTAGAAGGCAATGATCAAGGCCACCCCAATGTTAGTAAAGGAATTGACAATCATTCCTATCTGCGATCCAGTTGCCTTTGAAGGAAAGAAACAGACATGAATGATTTGTACTTCAGAAACAAATTAAACAAATCTTTCTATAAAACTTTAGAAAACTGTACATTAAAATAACATAAGGCACTAGCAGCTACTGACTGCACTGGAATTTAGCCAGTCTGGATATGCTGTTTCCAATTAATTGTATCAAGAGGAGGACTGCAAATGTCCAATATTCCTTTTATCCACCAAATTTTCCAATGAGAATTCAGAAGATTGTTGCTGCTGATTGTGAGAAAGATAATCTAACTATTGAAATCAGTTGCCTTGGTTCCCTGGAGAATCACTCATCTGAATACATTGTTTAGCCTCTACATTTATCCATCTAGATATAAATAATCAACAGGACCCTTTTGTAACTTAACTGTTAACAACAAAGCCTCAGCTGTGCTAAAATCAACTGAGCAACATCACTGAAAAGGGAAGAAAAAAAGTTGTATTTCTGCCTATCCCTTTATTAAGGAAAAAAATTAAATACAGCTTTGACATCATTTTTATTGAATGTATTTTTCTGCTTCTTATGTACTTCTACAATGCTATTCTTTTTAATAAACTTGGTTTATTTACTCAAAAGTAATTTTCTTTCATAGCAGTAAACAGCGCCCTAAATAGCAGCTATATTGTTATGTATTAGAATAAAAATGTATGTTTGATATCCTTGATGATTTTCAGTCAAACTCATTTGAAGGGTATGATCTTGGCAGCACAAAATGCTCATCGTCTACTCCACCTCTGACGTGCAGCAAGGTCTGTGTCAGGCAGTGAAAGGTGCAGGGCACTGCTGCTCAGGTAGCTCTGTTCTCCCCCATCCCCTGCAAGCTGTGTCTTAGATGGCTGTGCCCCCTGTTCTGCCTGTGCTCCAAACAAATATTTCCCTTAGGAGGCTATTAAATGGTTCAGTCAGAGGTTTACAAGTTTATTTCTTTCAAATAAAAGATGCCCTGTAAGTGCCTGTGAGGTTTGCATCTGGTTTCTCTGATTCTGTAGAAATTGCTGCTGACAGGGGTTTTGGAAACCTCTTCTCTAAAACCCCTGTAAATAGTTTTTTAAAACTAACTTACAATTTTCAGTCAGGCTGAAACATGACAATTTTTGCAACAAAAGAAATCTGTACATCTCCTTCCCTGTTTCTAGAAATCTTGCATTGGAGCCCAGTAAAATAGCATCTGGTCCACTTCTACCAAAGGATCAGTTCAGATGGGTAACAGATAAAGCTCAGCATGATTTAACCCGCAGCCACTAAGGAACACAAAGCATGCAGTTAGTGTCTCACTTTCCCAAATACTGAAACTGGCTGCAGGATTCCCAGCTGGAGCATCAGCCAGTACTGCAGATTGGTTTTTCAAGTGGGTTGTCAGATCAAAATTGCCATGACATGCACAATATTATGCTGAAAACTGGAAAACATGGTTATTAGTGACTGTCATTGATACAATATTTTGACACTTAAGCATTGTGGCAAAAAGCTAATTCATCTTCAGGAAAAAAAAGAAAATCAAACTTCTGCACTGGGTGTTCCTTCCCATTCCATTGTTGGTTGGTATTTTATTGATTTTTATGTTCTTGTTTGTACTTTTAGGATATACCACAAACTACTATTAGTTCCATGGTGGCAGTCTGTGATGAATAGAAACAACTTAATTGGCTCACCAAGAACTGATCTACACTGACCTGGCTGGTTGCATGGTAGCTAATTGCTGTGACAATGTGCCAAAATAGGCCTTCAGTCAGTGCTTAGAGTAAAATGATTCATAAGGTGCCAGGTCTTACCCCTTGGACCTGTGAGGCATCTGTTGCAAGTCTTGTAGTCAACGCACCGGGGCTGTTCTTCCGGTCATCAAACCAACCAATCTCTTGCCCGAGCATAGCCTGGAAACCAATTTTCCTTAACCGTCTTGTAAGCAGCTCACCAGACTTGGCAAAGGTGTATCCCTGGGGTGCATGAGAATGAACAAAGATTGTATAGAGACAGATACCCACCAAAGGGTGCAAACCCAAAAATATGTATTGCTAAATTGGACTGCTATTACCTGTAGAAACTGTGTGAAAAATGAAAGAACTCCGACTAAGACAAAGAGCACACAGACACCATCGATCTGTTTTTTCTGCTTTTCTTCATCAGTAATGGAGAAGGTCTTTGGAAAGAAATAAACAGAAATGTCAGTTTTGCTGTGTGTGAAGTTTGGTCTTGACTTCCAATTGTCAAGTGCAGAAACCCACCCTACAACCAAAGCCAGAACAGAGTTCTCTCTCCCCTTGCAAAGTTTGTAGTAAACTACCCCTTGCAAAGTTTCGATGCTGTATTTTTCCTAAGGTGAGCCTGGATTAAAATGGGTTTTACTCCTGTTAAACAACAAGTTCAGTTTACTCAGTGTCTGCACACACTACTCCTATTTGTGACCCATCCCTAGTTATAATTAACCACTGACCGCCCACTGGAAACAATGATAGCCAGAGAATAGCAATGTAATAATCAGCATAGCAACAAAGCAACAGTGCGGCAGCACTGCGACACCTCCTCTCTGCTCTGTGCCGATTGCAACTTTATTGGGCTGTACAAAGTAAAGTTTATAAATAATTATACCCCAGTGTGACTCCTGCACGACACTTAGAGATGCTGTAGTTGCCATAGGTAGGCTCCAAGAGGAACCTAGTGTTTTCCTGAGGGAGTGGGGATAGAAGCCATTAACTCACTGCTGGGCACTTGAGAAAAAGCATTGGTGCTTAAAGGGGAGCCCCTCCACCCCGTTCAGTACCAATCTCCATGGTATTTTCGTTTTTAATGTCTGGTCTTTTTTAACACGTGCCAGTGTTGTGGGATGCTGCTGAAGAGGTGGTCCAAATTTATCCTTTAGCGATTCCTTTCAATCAGAGAAGTTTATCTATATGAAGTTCTTTATCTGAACTATTTCTGCTGCTTCCCTTCATAACTGTGGGGATTTTTCCCTCACTTCCCCAACATATTTGTCCCAGAGTACAAGCCCACATGTCTGACACAACATTGCAGGTATTTGGACAGATCTGAAAGCAGATGTATATTCCATCTGCCTGACTGCCTTGGCACCAGGCAGAAATATTTTAGATTTACGAATAATATAACACAGATATTGGACTTCCCTCATGTTCATTATGGCTTGCTTTTTCTTGCAGCCTCTCTCCTTTGATAGACTAAGGCCTTCAAAAGTAGGAATTCATCCTTGGCAATGAAGGTATTTAGCATCTTGCAGGATGACATCAGCCCCAGACGCCCAGGATCTAGAAGACTCCTCTCCAAAGGAATCGAAGGTGAGATTCACTGTGGAATGCATGTGGCAGTGTCCAGTGAAAGCCACAGTCCTTGTCATGAGGTCTAGACACTCAGAAAGTGTTTGGAGTTGGCACACCTATGCCTGAAGGCCAAGCACATTGGGCAGAAGTGCTAAGTGATTGGATCACCAGGGCCTGGAACATCCTTTACTCTCCTGCTAACGGGATCTTATTTAACCAAAGTCAAACTGCAAGTAAATGCGATTCAAAGTCCTAAGCAACTTCCCAGAGAGAAATGCCTAAGCCAAAACAATACCCTCAAAAAACTAAACAACAAAACATCAAACTTTCTTTTGATAGATTGCTGGCACTGCTCTTAGAATCCCTTTTTCCCAGGAGCTCAAATTCTGGGGCATTCATTCTTTCATTTTTTCCTGCCTGTAAGGTTTTTTACCACCAATATCTGTCTACCTTTTAGGGCATTTACCATGACTTGTGCAAGTGAATGGGAAGCACAAGTTTTATCCTACATCAGATGGATACCAAAATCACAAAAAAACTGTCATTCCCATTTTGTTCCCAGTGAATGTGTCGTTACTTTACTTAATAAGATACAGCATGAGCATACGGGTTTTCTCTAGCCTAATTCTTGAAAATTTAGGACACTTTCCGAGGCACCAGTTCAAGCAGCACTGAGTATCTTCATGCAGCCCTCCAGTTTCCCACCAACTTGGCAAGCATTTCCCCAGAAAGCTCTTATACAAAAGGGGAAACATCCTCTTTCTATCACCGCAAGTTTTTTAAGGAATAAACACTCAGGACTGAACTTGACAAGTTTCAAGAGAGGCCGTGGATTTTGATAATATTGCATCCTTTAGTGAATCTTAAGGTTTAAAGCCTATTCCTACTTCCTGCTTCCAAACCTGATGATGCAAGCCTACTCTTTACAGGTGGCTGTGAACCCAGTTACCATTATCTACCTCTCCTTGGACATTCTGCAGGGAGCAGGCAGCAAAAAGGTGCCTGAAATATGTAAACAAAAAAAGTGAAGTATTTTTTAGATCTGATCCAAAGTTTTCTCAAAAGCTTGCCAAAGTCTGTACAATAAAATTTTGCAGAGAAGGACCTTTGCATGTGTCTCTCTCCACTGTACCTGCATGTGAGGTACATTTTGTCTCATTTAAAATAAACTGTATGCAAGTAAGAAACCCATTCCCAACAGCTCCTGGAAAATGAACAAAAGAGATAATGAAGAACACGTGACAAATGCTGATAGGCCTACCCCTTCAAAAGAGCTCTAATGATAGTGTGATGACAGTGATATAAATATCGCTACTGAACAATTGTTTATAGGCAAGGTTAATCCCATTTACTTGATGAGATCTAAAGATATGCCAAAACATGTCCAGTCATGCATCATACATTCACTCTCCTCTGTTTCAGAGCTAAAATACACTTTAAAAAGTTACCATAACATACCCCAAGAATCTGACTGAATAACAAAGCATAGAGTGGATTAACGGCTCCGTTCACCGCTGCTGCCAGAGATCCAAGCACCAGGTAGGGCCATTCAGAGGCATTGTATTTCAAAATTCTGGTAAATGGCACAGGCTTGGCATCTTCCTCCTCAACAGATTCCTAAAAAACCAGGTTGGATTTATGAAGTGAATGCATTCCCCCAGTGATGCCCTCCCTTTGACAATGACATAAAATAGCTCAGCTTGTTAAACTAGACATCCTGTGCCCAAACAGCTGCTCTAGCTTTGGACAGGAAAGTCAGAGATGGCTGCTGTCTGGAGCTCTTCTGTGGCCCTAATAAGTCAAGTTTACTTACCATGAGGGTTAAATGAGCAACACCTTTTACTATCCCTGGGGAAACAGAGATTGATTCATACCTTTTGCAGCTCTAATTCTTCCAGCTGCAGAGGTTATTTACACCAGTTTAAGATTTTCTGTCACTGAAACTCAGGCTGTTTCCTTTCAGCTATCTCCAGACAAGGTGTGATGAAATATCCAGTGCCAAAACTTAAATTCCCTCCTCACAAGCGATTTTTTCTATCCCTTATTCAATCTCTTAAATATTATTTTTAAGTATTGTGAGTGACCACACTGATTAGACTGCATCAAATTAACAGGTATGTGATATAATTAAAACAAGAGAGATCTCAGAATGATAGCTGTATTCAGTCTTTTTACATGGTAATTATGCCTCCTTTCTGTGAAACATCCTCAGACTATATGCTGAATTCCCATAATTATGCCCAGTAAGGGCAGAATATTCATCATCAAATTATAACTTATCCTGCAGTTTGATTTGTGCAGAATTTTTGTAGCACTTAGTGTGCTCAGCCCTGCTCATCTCCCTCAATTCATATGACTAGAAATAACCAGACAAAAGAGACACTGTGAAGACCTGTCTTTTGGAAATATGCAGGGAGGAGTGGGTAGAAGCATCTTGCATTTTCTCTTTCTTCTGAGCTGGTGCCAGAGTGACAGCACGCAAGCCCTCTATTTATCCACAGAATAGGCTTGGCAATAGCAAGAGGAGTAACTTCTAACTGCTGCTCTTTGCACTGAACAACTGCAGCCATGCAAATTGGTGCAGGGAGCTTCATAAGCACTTTGGAAACCCACTGTGCATATTCCTACATATTCTGTGTAATTTGAAGGCATGCTGGCCCTTATTTTCTATGCTAGTTGATTGCATGAGGACACTGACAGCAAAAGGATTCTGGGTTAGGTTACAGTGAGGGTCTCCAGATGATTTTTAGATTAAAGTGAAGTTATTCTTTACTGAACAAGAAGCAGTGCCATTTGTACCATTGAGTACCCACTAATTACACTTCACACACTGAGCAGTTTGCTTTTTGTCACTTAATTCAGCTTTTATGAATATACTTTTTCAACTAAATCTATAACATATATCAATTTACCAACAGGTAGATAGCAAATAGCAAAATTTCTCTGCTAGAAGTTTTATATGGATCAATAACCAAAACACCCATCAAAATGCAGCCTAAGGTTTACACAGAGATAAGAATTGAAGCGGTGGTTTTATTTAAGGGGAGAAAAGGATCAAGCCAAGATGTACCTGCCAAGAACTCCTAAGCTACAAGCACATAGCTACAGGTGATCATTAATGAGCAATATAACCTATTCACAACAAACTATTGGACCTCACCTTTTTTGTTTTTCCATCATCCTCTCCATAAGAAGGCATAAGATAGGAAGACTCTGCAGGATCTCCTCCAATAGACAGTGGAGGATCAGGGACCACATTAGAGAGCTGGGATCTTGAGCGCTGCCGAAGTGAAGCTCTGCAAAGAGAACAGAAGTGGCCCGTTCTTCACAGCTTAGTAAAAACAATAATTGCTTGCAAAGCAGGTACAGTTTTCATATCAACTAAATCAGAATGCGTTGAAGCAATTAATAGGAATCCACAGACTTCTTCATTCTTGAATATGTTCTCTCAACTTCTTGGGAAGAAAATATCTCACCAACAAAGAAAAATACTTTTCAGAATCATATTCTACTCACACCACTCAGACATTGTCTTAGATGTACCATGTATTGTGTATTTGTTAAGTAAAACTGTGGTGTGTCCTACTACATTTGCACAAGTTATCACCAAGTCAAATCACTGTAATCACTACCAGTAATTCAGTCCAGCAAAACAGGATGCTGAAACAAACCACCTCTCTCTCTGACAAAACATAACTCTGTAATGTAGAAGATGTATTCATTTGCACATGCCTGACATGGGCTGGCCTGGAAGAAATAGTAAGTGTCTAGCTACAAGACAGTCTGGCTGTAAAATGCTTTAACTTTCATCAAGTAGAAGCCATAATAAAAATGTCCTTGTAGATTGCATTGATTTCTCAAGTAATTGCGCAGCAAGTAATTTTTCAAATGACTGGACTGAAAGTGCATTAGATATTACAAATAAGGCTGTATGTTAGTAATACCAAAACCAGAACATGAACAGAGTCGATCAAAATTGGAGAGCTGGTGCTGTGGATAGAAAGGAGCAAAATGAAGAGCCTTGCTATTTATCCATTGACTTCAATCAGTAACATTATTACTCAAGCTATTTCTTTCCAAGAGAAATCTATCTCAGTGAAATGCTTGCAGCCGTCCAACCCTTTTTCACACAGCACACAGAAAAGTGATTTATTAGCACTATTGGGATTTTGGAATAGTGGGATGAAGTAGAAACACTGAGAGTAGTCCGGAAACATTGAGATTTAAAACCATTTTTAAGACTCACCGCAAACTGCCCTGATAGCTTCCCCTGCTGAATGACTGGGCCTCCTCAAGATTTGGCTCAACCACATTATTCTCTGCTGCTGCAAAATACAATATATAGAGCTCTGCAGTTAGTGCTAAAATTGAATACAACCTAAGTACACTGTGGCTCTGCAAAAAAGCGCATAGTCTCCAACTCATAAATGGAATACTTTGTTGAAGGCAAGGGGTGTAATATAACCTTGCTACTCAGCCTACATGTTTCACAAGTTTTATATTTTTATTTGACATGATGAAGTCAACTGAATATTAGCCCAAGGACAATCTCACTTCAGATGTGACTGCTAAAGCCTTTTTACCTATTTTAACTCTGCAATTGCTCTCTTATTTCAAGATAATCATATCCAATGTATGCTTCACAAAAATAGAACAGGTCATTCTATTAGACCTTAATTTCCAGAAGCTTTGGTTCAAATCTGCTTCTAGCAAAACAGGACGATTTCAGCATTCTCTGTAATATGTCTGAATTCCAAATGCAGCAGAACTGGACGTTGGGCACTCAGTGGAGCTATGAAATTATGGATATTGCAGGTCAGAACTAATGTTTCAGGGCAGACTTATATTAGAAAGGTCTTTCAGTTCATATGCAGCAAAATCACTTGGGCCAGGGCTATCAGCGTATTACTTCTATGAATGATAAAATGCAGCCATAAAAACAGAAGAAAAAAAGCAGCTACTAGCCCTTATTAAAAGGAAAAAAAAATTTAAATCTGCATTCTGTGGCATTTTATAAAAGAAAACAAAATGCTTACTTTCTGTTTCTTCTCTGTTAGGTGCTGTCTCTCCTTTGCTTTGCAAGGTCACCAACATGAAATAAACCCCTTTCCTCTGCAGGAGCTCCTCATGAGTTCCTCTCTCTACAGCCCTGCCGTGCTCAAACCCGATGATGACGTTGGCGGCTTTGATGGCCGACAGGCGGTGAGCGATGGAGATGGCGGTGCGGCCGAGGCGAGCCTGGGGGAGACAATAACAGTCCCACTCCCAGCACAGCACACTGAAATGCTGGCAGTGAGCTCTGCAATCTAAAGGCTCATCTAATTAACTGCAGTTCTTCCACTGGGTTCAGCTCGCTTTGGCTTAACTCCATCCATAGCCCGCAGAGGAGCATCTGTTTCTGGCCAAAGGGAGCTATAGGTTTCTGTTGATGTCCCAATGTAAGAAAAAATTATTCTCAGTCCATAATACTAAAGTTCTACTTGTACATGTGAAACAGTTACTAAGAAATGCTTCTCACTGATTTGTTGCAATTCAGTAGCACCCTCTGCAGAGCGCATTATAAATTCTGCCCTTTCGAGTCTGATTTTTGCTATACTATAGCAAACCTTATGAAGTGCTTCTTGGACAATCGCTTCGCTTTCATTATCCAGAGCTGATGTAGCCATATCCAGGAGCAGGATTTTGGGGTTTCGCACCAAAGCTCGAGCAATAGCTATCCTCTGTTTTTGACCTCCACTCATCTGGCTTCCACCCTCTCCAACATGAGTGTCAAATTGCTGTGTGAAGAAAAAACGTGAAAATTAAACAGATAAGAAAAAAGTCTGTTAAGATTCTGGTGAAGGTATTGGTAAAATGTCTCTCAGATTTGTCCTTGGAGTAAACTTTGAACAAAAACATTGTTAGTGCAGCAGATTCAAAGAGCAACAGGTGAAATAACTTTCTTCATAATGTAGAAGATCATTTTGCCTGAACTGGGTTTTCAACCCCACACCAAAAGCATGCTTGGGTTAAAAAGGTGAGATGTTCTGGTTCAGCTCAAAACAGCTATATCAGCAAGAGCTGAAATGGAGAGGAATTACCTATCCACTCACCATCACGTGACTCACAAGCAAATTTTTCACAGAGCTGGCCTTGTCTGCTGGTGACCTGTGACTCATGAACACTGTGTCTGTGATTCATGGATACCATATTCTGGTGGCATTGGGTTCAGGTTGAGGATTAAATAAACACACAAAGCCTGGCATATTGAGAGACAGGATAATTATATTCACTTAGAGCTAAATCTTTTTTATTCCTCCATACCCATGAAATAAATAGGGGCCTTTAAACAGCCTTTGAATGAATAGTTTCCTGGAAGCCTGGAAATGCATAGATGGAGGATAAAGACAAGGTGCTAATATTAGTTAATGGTACTTGACTCATGTCAGTAACATTCGCTGTTTTAACAAGTCGTTTTTAGAAGCTACTTGGCAAAATAACATTCTAGAAAAGTAGAGCGCTTGGTGCTATCCAATTTGGGCTTTGTAAGGAGGAATGATTGAAGCCCTGTCATCATTAGGAACAAGCTAGAGAAGAAGGAAGCTCCAGCTGGCTTACAGAGGTTGTACAAGGAGGTGAGCTTGTGAGCATCAGTACAGACAGCTCAAGTAACAAATGCTGGTTAGTGAGAAGCTGGGCTCTACATTGCCTTTGGCCCAAATAGAAACAGATCTCCAAAGCATGAAAAATAGGAATTTATAAATCATGCTATGAATATTACCATAATATTGAATGTTGTGTAAATGATTCCTGAGAAACTAGTTCTTCTCGGGGTTGTATTTTGGGCGGGGGAGAGTGGATTTGTTTGTTTTTGTAACTTGGTGGCATACATGTAATAAGACTTAAATAACTGTAGTCAGGGGAAATGTTGCTGCCTCCTATCTGTATTAATGTTCTGCCCTTCCACTTGAGCATAAATTGCTGCAGGCTAGCAGGGACAAAAGGACAAAAAGATTGTTTTTTATTATCAAATTCTGCCAAACACTTTCCAAGGCAGAGAATACCTGAGGTAAGTCCATGATAAAATTGTAAGCATTGGCCTGTTTGGCTGCATTGATGATGTCTTCCATGGTAGCCTCATCCCGCCCATAGCGAATGTTCTCTGCAATGGTAGTGGCAAAGAGCACTGGCTCCTGTTCAACGATGCCAATCTGGGAGCGCAGCCACTGGATATTCAGGGAACGAATGTCATGGCCATCCAGGGTAATCTACAATTAGAACATGGACACAAAATTAGGAAAAAAGTCAGGGACATTATTCCTTCCACTTCAGAGACAAAGACAGACACAGTGGAAGTGAAGGGCCTGTGATGCTGTGTTTCCATGACCAGCATAAAAATCAGCTTTCAGATACAAAAGGTGGCAAAGCCGTGGCAGTAGTCTTGGCTCTTGGAGTTCTGCTCTTTGATTTCATTTCCCACTTCTGCTTGGCATCAGAAATAAGACCAGGTGAAAAGTAATCATGAAAGTGATGATTATATGCTTACAGTAATTTCTTTGTTTTCTATATATTCAAATACAGGTCAATATGTATGTGATTGTGTGTTCCTATTTGATATATATTACATTTGAAATGGAATGAGATTTTGAATAAATGTAATTCATATTCTTAGCCAAGCCATTACTAAGTGGTAATTACATGTATTTAAGCGATATTACAAATGAATGTTTAAATGTTCATTACTGTGTTTTCCAGAAAACATTTGTCACTCCTGAATTACCATTTCTATACACATATTTAGCACTGAATTTTTATTTTCTCCTAACAGTTTGCTCTTTTACATAATTGTTTTTATATGAATATTAAGCACAGTCTTATAAAGGAAATGTGCAGGAAGATATTTCACTCATTAAAAAAATAATTGAAAAAAAAAGAAGAAAGAAATTAAAATGAAGTTACTAGTCTTCCTTCCCACCTTGGAGAAGAAACCATTTCATTCTTTCAGTTTCTGGGGCCAGAGAAACAGTATCTAGGGTGGGACACTCACCATGCCCTCAGTGGGGTCATAGAAACGCTGGATGAGCTGTATTGTTGTACTTTTTCCAGCTCCACTAGCTCCAACAAAAGCTGTTGTCTCTCCTGCTTTAATCACCATATTAAGGTTATCCAAAATCTGGATTGGAAAATAAAAAGAAACAGAATCCATCTATTTTAACTCTCCCACAGTCATACAACCAAGTGAGTATATTCTGTATTTTACAGTAAAGATTCAAAGCAATTTTATAAAATGCAGAAAAGTATTATGAAGAAAGAGGATAAAAAGCAAGCCACATACCATTACACTGTTTGAAGATTCCATAGATGCTGAGTGCTCATTTCTACAAGGCAGATTTTGACCTTTCATTGTTCCTGTTGTTCATCATTAAGAACTCGTCAAGTTAATGACACTAGGGAACTTAGTAAATTATGTTCCCTCTAAAGAACACTGTGTGTGTATTGTGAGTGTATGTTAGAGCATAAATATTAAGAACATAACAGTGAAATTCTGTAGAAAAATCTGAAAGAACATGTGTTTCCATCTTAAGAGGTAATAGCACTAATATGCTTGTTCAATAATATGCTTTTCCAAGGAGAATTTGTCAGTTCAAGCATAGGAGTAGGGAAATAGTGGGACATACAGCCTACACTCCTGTCCCTTTCCTAGCATCTTAATGGGCCACGTGGTGCATCCCGAGAGTAATGGAGGAGTTTTATAAAATCTCCTTGCAGCATTCAGTTTATTACTTTGTGTTCTATCTCGTACACATTGATACAAGGGCATCATAGATTGTAAGAGAAGCTGTACACAGGTGAATTTGCCTGAAATTACTGGGGGTTTATGTTCAGCAGCAAGGAATATGCTGATGTGACAATGGGTATGTCAGAAAAGTAAAATAAGCCAAATGGTAAGCAGAAGAACACTTTAATGGCAGAATTATTCATTCTACTTTTAAACTAAGAGTCTGGAAAACAACCTCTACTGAAAGTCTAGAAATTGCCAGCAGAACCAGGATATTTTGCTTGCTTACAATAATTGTGTACACAGGATGGGTGATGAATAATTACCTTTATGTCTGGTCTGGATGGATAATGGAATGTTACATTATGAAATTCAATTTCACCTCGTACTTTATCCAGCTTGTAGCCATCTTCGGACATGCAGTCAATGGTGGGTTTCTAGGATGAAATTTATTGGGTTATTTATTTGCTGTTAAACAGTCACCAGTGCTGCAGTAGATAAACATTCTCAACACCATACAAAGCCATGGCACTTCTGTTTGAACAGCACTTGGCTGCCAGCTGCAGGCTCTGCCCCAGGGATAGCAGGCAAGGGACATGGAATTGCAGGCCAGAGTGGTGGGGGAGTTGTCACTGGTGGGTAGCACAGACAAGAAGGATGCACTCTCTTCTCATTGTAGGCTGACTGCAAATACCACAGCCACTCAGGCAGCTTTTGCTGGAACTGAGTAGCTGACTGGCTGAGGCATTTTGACTAAGCTAATTTAGCCAGCTCCTCAGGGACAAAATGGCACTATCTCAGTCATAAACATTATCTCGCAGCATCGAACAATCAGTTCATTGCTGAAAATCTGCAGGGCTTGACACTTGGCAATTAAAACATCCATCCTTGGGTCTCCAGGCCTAAGAGCTGAAATACTGAAGTCTTCCCAAGAAGTGCTTTGGGTTTTGCATACTTTAGGCCAGGTCTTGGGTATTGCGGACTGCTAGACATGAGCAGAGAACTAAGAGAAATTTGAGGAATCACAAAGAAATAACATTTTCTAAGGATAGATTTCTGAAGCATGGAATACAGACAGTAAATTAAAATTATAGCGACCAATGTTTGATAATTGAAACGTGCATGATTTTTCTATATAGCCTAACAGATTGAAAGGAAAGTTAAAATGAGAAATGTGTATGTTCTAAGATGTTAAGAGCAGCTACAAGATTGGTTCCTCTTTAGGAACATAACTTACTTAAATTCAGATACTAATCTGTGAAGAAGTTTCACTGATCCTGCAAATGGGGACCTCAACATGACTAGGTTTAGTGCCAGGGCAGAGCTGTGCTTGTACTGTCTAATCACAGATCTCCAAATGTGGCAAGCAGATGGATCTAAATTTGTTACCGTTTCTCTAGACAGATGAAATCTGACGTTGGTTTGCTTCTTTTACCCTAAGGTTATGTGACTCAGCCTTATCTTGAATTTTGTGATTAATCCTTACTGTTGCAACTCTTTAGGATTTAAAATTTTTTCTTCAGAAAAACACATCCCTAATTCATCTCTATTTTCAGTTTATTTTAGAGCTTTAGCTTATGAAGTGTATATGTTTTATCATTATTACAGAAGTTTGAACAGTTACTAGAAGTCTGTTAGCATTACCATAGCTTTGTGTGTTCTGTACAAAACAAGCAGCATTTTAATGTGTTTACACATTTTTCAGCACAATAAAGCTTGTCAGTGAACACAGATAATACATACTTTAAGAAATCAACAGTACTTTTCCAACCACTAAATTTATAAAGCTGTAGAAAAGGAATCCTCATCAATTAATTCCAGTGGCATCTCAGGGTGTCTCATACAACCTTATTTCAAGTATCTGTCTGTTTAGATAATATTGTGATTAACATTTATGATAGCTGCATGACCAGTGCCTGTGCTCATTTGGTCCCATTTTCACTCAGGGTAGCTCTGGGACAGGTGACAGAGGCCACCTTCACCACTAATGCCAATGGAGCCACACCTTTTGATGCCATCTGGAGCTGGGAGTTGTTACTGCCTGCCAGCACACCTTGCATGGGCCAGCACTGATGAGTGATTGCATGTAAGGAGAAATGGGAACAAGGAACAGCAGTAGCTGAGGTAAAGCTTCAGAACCAGGCCACTTCAGAAATCTGTTCAAGGCATTCTTTGAGCCCAGCTGCATCCCACTAGATTTTCTATTGCACAGTGAGTTTTTCTTTAATCAGACTCATTTTTCCTCATTTACACAGCAGATAAAACTAGTGCCACTTAGGGCTTATTTAATTGTTTTTACACTACAACGTAATACAGCTTAGAAATGCATTACTTACTTTATCTATTGTCTCAAAAATGCTTGTTGCTGCCCCACGACCAGTCGCAAAGGCTTCCAGACAGGGAGATGCCTGGCCAAGATTTAATGCTCCTACTAAAACACCAAAGAAAACCTGAAGAAGTGGAAAAAGAAGTTAACAAAATATGAAATCACATTTTTATTACAGCTTACAGCTTAGACAGGCAAATGAGACTACAGTATCTTAAAGACTTCTCATGCATCTGCTGAACTGCAGTGATTCACTGTATTAGCATTATTAGCCAACAAGAAAGCAAACAAATGCATTTCAGAAGGTATTTTTGCTGTCTTTCACAGCTCTGCTTGAGGCTGAAGTAAATCAACTTATATTTGTCCTGGCCTAAAAAAGTATGCATCTAGGTATTTACTGAGATGCTACTGATGTATTTTTAAGCCATCTCAGTTTGACTGGGTGCCTTTTCCGTGAAACAAGGCCTGGAACAGAACATTGGTGGGAAGTAGACTATTTCGGGGATGCCTTTTACCAGTAAACAAAATTAGCAAAAAGCTTCAAACACTGTATTACAACCTTTGTATATTGCAGCTCCTGTCTCATCCAATACTCATAAAACTTACTTTTGGAGGAGGTACCCGCAGTAGAGAATATTATTTCTCTTTCTCACAGAGAAATGAACTGTAAGGGTTGCTACCAACACTGGATAAGCCACTTTTTGAGGTGAAATTATTCTATCAGTGTGGGTGGACAGTTTCTACAGGTAGCACATACCAAATTGGCTCACAGTTTTAAGTCCTTTTCTAAGAACCAAAATGAGGAGTTACACACTAATGGCCCCCTTCTGAAAGCTCCAGGATCCCCTTTTTGCCTAAGTCTAGGACAACATGAGAGAAAATGAGCAACAGCACCTGCTCTTTCTGGGCAGACTGACAGACAATAAGGGCAGCTGGACACAGTATTGAATATCAGAGGACTCTTGAGTCTGAGAATTCAGCCTTGGCATGTGGCCTAGTGATCAGAAGCAAGTGACGCTGTAGTGTATCAACTAAAATACTAGAAGTATTTGTTAAAAACTTCCTAAGAGCTGCCAATGCTTCATTTCTATGAACAGTTTTTATGAAGGTTTTTAAATACAGACAGGAACTAAGACTGAAAATGCTGGCACAGGTTTCAAAGAACAGGACACTGGAAGGTGCTGAACATCAAGAAGGTAGAGGCTTATTTAGCACTTATATACCACATAGATGCAAATGATTTCATTGTCTGTTTACCACAAGGAGCAAGCTGCATAAGTATAGCTTATTCTTCTGTGTGCTGCCATACTGAGGTGTGCTTTTGAACACTTTTTGACAGGCTTTTTCCTAGAATTGACTCTGTTTTACTTCTCCTTAGTTTTTCAGTTACAGGGGTGTTTTGGCAGAACAGGTTGTAAAGTTTGGATAATGTCTTTGGTGTAGGCTTTTGGTCCATTTTTTTGCTTTGTTGTGGGTGCTAGTTTGAACATTCACCCTGTACAAGAGGAGACATAGAATGTTATGTCTGGTATGTAACCATTTGCTCGAGCTTGGCCTGTAAATTCTGCTAAGAAGCAAACAAGGACCTAGCTAAGCTTTTGGATACAATACAAACAGAACGCAGGATAAAGGGGGCAAAGTGTATAAGGAAACACTACTTTTGAGAAAAGAAACAACACTACACAGGACTCAGTTCTCCTTTGCACCATAAAGACGTTTACTGGGAATATCCCTATAGTTAAAGTGGAGGAATCTACTGAACACACACTGTGCACTGCAAATGTCTATGCTGGGATGTAGAGATCGTGCCATACATTTACACTCAGCTTTATTACTAAGTAACTTTCTTGTGTGAGTGAGTCTCAAAGCAAGGGGGTTCTCTGCCTGTCAGAGTCCATCATGAACATGAAGGAGCATGTTCTGTACACCTGGCAGAAGAGGAAGGGAAGGCAATACTTAGTACATCTCAATGCAGTATGGCTGGTGCATGACTTTTTGAGAGAGCAGGAACAGCACATTTCAATGTTTTGTATCTAGAAACTCCCCTCCTGCTCCCTGCCAAACTAGAAGTGTATGGTAGAAAATACAAAGTAGAAGGAAGATGACTGGAAGCTGTGAGGAAAGGGTGCATAAGGAAGAGTCTCCATTGGCAGCTACAGGTTTTCAGCTCCAGGGTAGCTCCCCACTGTTTGCCATTTGGAAGCACTGGGCTATAGTTATCATGAGCAAAGCAAGAAAATTGCTCACTTTGTTTTTCACAGCACTACCTCGTATCAACTACTGGTATTAAGAGCAGGTGCAAATAATTTCCTTCTTGAATAGAATTACTCAGGTTTACAATGTTTTCAGGATAATTTGCCAAGTTCCATTTAGCAGGAAGCTTTGCACTGCATGCTGCAGGTGGTTGGGAACTCTCATGGTGTGCAACAGGCAGAGAAGGAGCAAAAATAGATGTCTCATCAGAATACCCATAACTTACTAAGGTTCAGGAAAAGTTGTTCTGGGTTTGGACTGGAGACTGCCATTTGGGCAGTCCTGGCTTAAGCAACTTATCAAAATTTCTGTAGATGTTGGTTTTGTTGCATTGAGGCCAGCAGAGTCTAAAGCACCTACCATGCAGAAATGGATGCATGAGTGCCATGCAGGTTAGCACAGCTTTTGTACACTCTACAGGAGCCACAGCCAAGTGTGGTTTTATCTGCATATGTGTTTACAAGGCCTTTGTAAAAACAAAACAACGGGAAATGGTTTCTCAAAGGAATACAAAGTGTTCATGAGAGAGGAATTAGATATGACAAGACTTTCTATGGCTAGGTGTCTCTTTACCACCATGTTTTTAATCATAAAATTCTTCAGAGAAGCCAACATCCCAGAAGCCCCATACTGACCCACAAAACAGGAAAGCTAGTTTCAGGCCTCTGATAATTGTGTAGTGGGCTGTCAAATAAAAGCATTATTCTGATCACCTTAGATAATATTCAAAATATTTAAAATAAACATGGATTTTTTTTAAAATCTCATCCAGTTGTGTCATTCGTATACTGAGTAATGATCTTTAAAAGACATACATAATGTTTGTTACCATTGAGCCACCAGATACCAGAACAGATATGTGTTCCAGATTTATTATTTTAAAGAACAGTCCAGAAAAGTTGCATCAAGCTAAAATGAGTACCTGCAGAAGAGTGCCAGGTGAATATTCTTCTTCTTCAAGGACAAGTTTAGAGCCATACCAAAAGGCTAATGCATAACTTAGAAAAATTATAAACCACATGTAACCACTGAATAATCCCATTATTATTCCTTTTCGAATTCCCCAGTGCTGAGCAAACACCAAGTTCTTATCATATCTGTAGAAAGAGAGAAAAATAAATTGGAATTAAATCAATTTGACTGAAATTTCTAAATGACCAATGAGGCACCTTTGATGGCTCAGCAGAATGTCCACCCATAGGGTTGGATCCAGAATCACTCTGAAGTGAGAGATCACTGCTGAAACCAGCAATGCTCCCAGATCATGAAATCCTTGTATGTTCTGGTGTAATAAGCACAAGAAAAGCCACACTCACTGCAGATACCTCATCATGGGGTTTGGAGTTTTACCAGAGTAATACAGGATTTGAGAATTTGGCCAACACTCACAGAGCACATCCTACAGCCATGTTATGTTATCATAGAATTTAAGAGAAATTTGCAGAAACATCATCTTGTTGTTGTCTTGATGAAACTAATTCTCCTACTTAGCTTGAAAGTACTCAAAATTTTCAGATATGCTGCAAAAGTGATATATCAGACAGTGTTCAGGGAAGAATTTGACAGAATATTCCTACAAGTAAGCGTGATTTGAAGATAGTATTGCTGATGCTTTATTTCACTGACAGACTGAATTATAAAACTGGTTTTGCATACATTACTTCAAACCTAAATTTCTGAAACATACATGCAGACAAGTCTCAAAGCTAATAGCTAGTTGTAGAATATAGAGATTAATTGCTATGAGTCTGATGTGCATTACATTGCTTCAGGAAAAAGGAATCAGAGACCTTACAGTTTGTTCAAACCAACCTTTCAACTTCTTTCTTCTCCCCACCAAAAGCAGCCACTGTTCTGATGGATGAGAGCACTTCGTCAGCCACAGCTCCAGCTTTTGCATAAGCCTTTAATTCTCGGCCTGTTAGTTTTGCCACAGCCTACAAAAGCATAAGCAGTGCTGGTTACACCTGAACTGTAGGTACAGAAAAGGACAGTGATAAGCAATGCTGGCTGTCACTCTGTGCTGGCTGCTCTGCACTGGGTCACCTCCTGCACTCCAAGCAGGCTTTTATCAGGCATGCTGCACACTCAAAGACTTAGGTCTTTTAATACCAGGCATACACCTTGGTAGCGTATGTTTTGCAACAGCTCTCTGCTCCAAGTAGCTAGAAGGAGCAGCTGACAAGTCCTGTTTCCCCGCCTCCCTCCCTTCCACTCTGTGTTCTAACTGGGCTGAAGCAGCTTGCAGACGGAGAGTTTGCACACAGCGGGAGGAAGGAGGAGCTTAAACGCCAAGAGCAGCCCTTAGTCACCGTAGCAGACCCCACCTTCAGGAAGAAGAGGTAACTGAAGTTCGGGGAGGATAAAAGCAGATGTTGGCCACCACTGTGCGTTGTTTCTTGGGTTGATAGCAAACAGGTCCCTACACAGCAACCAAGAGAACACTGGTTGCCAAAAACTTACTTAGACTAAAAAAAAAAATGCTCAAATTAATGGAAGAAAATGTAGTAATTTACAATTCTACACAGAGATACCACATTCACGTGGGAATGAGATATCTTTAGAAAGTATAATGTGTCATTCTTCGTTTTCTCTTTTCAAATACCCTACCCCGTGCATCTATTACCCCTTTTGAAGACAGGAAACCAGGCTAGATTGACCTTGGGTCTATTTTCTTCATGGTGTAAAACAAAGACTTGAGCTGGAAAGACTTAGAATGAGGAAACACTTAAGAGTAGGTATGTGACTGGAAAGAGATGGGTACAGAGAAATAAGAATGGAAAGGGAGAAAATTACAAACATAAATTGGAATAAGGTCAGAAAGAAATCACAAATGAAGGAAAAACATTTTGGGTTTTATTCCACTCCCTGCCAAGCTTCTGCTCTCCCACTTCACATGAGTCATTATTCATGTCAGCTACTTGCAGCCAGCACAAGGTGCTAAAGGAGAGCTGGAAGACAAGAAATTTGTCACAGTTACATTAGGGGTTTGATAGTAAAATTATTGCAAGGTGTTCCTGATGTGAAAGAAATGAGATTGCCAGAGGGCTGAACTCCACAAGAATGAAGAGGATGAACAGGAATTACCCAGCCCTGCTGAGTGTGGGAGAGGAGGTGAGATGGCAGAGGATCCTGCAGTTTCCCTTTTCACTGTCCTTCCTCTGTACAGTGACAGGAAGTTTGTAGGAAATGGATGGAGAAGCAGAACAAGAACAACTGGGAGAAGGTGCAGCAGCTTCTGGGAACAGGGACAGTTTGAGATCAGTTTCAGTAGTTGTTTTCAACCATTTTATGTCTCTGAAACTTATCACCTGTGAAAGTCACTAATTTACATAGAGAAATCAAGTCGTGTATTTTGTAGCCATCTAAACCAGGTGTGTAGTAATAGAGACGGTAAAGGCCAGCTTCTGATCTCAGCAATAATACCCATCCACAGGACCCACAACAAGGCATGCTTACACTCAGTCTTAGAAGCAAGATTTATTATTCTGGGAATCAGAATAAATAAAGTGAGAGCAAAGCCCACCTCCCCTCTATCACACCTGCTCCCTCAGTGCTACTGGGACCACAATCTGCCTCTCTTCACTTTAAAGGGGTGTAATCAACTTCACCAATCCTCACAGCTTTCTGGCCTGATCTTTCCTGCTCATCATTGCTCAACATGAACCTTTCACAATCCACTTACCAAGCCATAGAGAGCTGCTCCAACCCCAAGCAGAGGGCTGACTGCAATGATAACCAAGGTCAGTTTCCAGCCACTGACAAATCCCAGTAGGAATCCACCCACAAAGGTGGTTATGCGCTGGATGAAGATTGCTACTTGGTCAGCAATAGCTTCATTAATTTTGTTAACATCACTGGAAAACAACAACAACAACAGCAACAAAAATCAACAGAAGAGTGGTGAACATAAATTTTGTTTTTGTTGCAGGTCTTGGCCACATTTGGGTTAGTTGCTTTTCACTGGAGAGGGTCCTTCCTCATCCCTATTCTTTCACCATCACCCATACAAAGACCCTGGAGCACAGTCAGAAAATCTGATGCCATTGCAATGGAGAAGGCTTTTAGGCATGAATACTGCAGAGAAGATACTGTCCTTTCCCAGGGCAAGGTGTCCTGGCAGCAGACTCATTCACCAGCTGTGCCCCAGCTGATTCAGAGGATGGGGCAGAGACATCCCAGCTGGATGTAGCTATGTGATAAAGGAAAAACAGCACAGCTGATTCCTTACATCATGGGGCACGGAGAATGTACCATACTGACCTGCTGAAGGGAGAGGGAGAGGAGAGGCTGGGAAAAAAACCCACCCCAAAAGCCATCCAACCCCCTCCCACACACATTTACTGTCAGACAAGGCATGAAGGGGAAATAAGTGTGGTTTAACAGTTATGGTACGTGGTTCAAAGATGGGGGAGCTAATCAGTCTGGCTGATGCTCCCACGAACATAGCTGAGTGTCTACTAAAAGGTGTTTGTCAAATGCCTGATTATTGGCACTCTGCAGTGTTTGGAAGGAATTGCAAAATGTTTTCTGTAGCATATGGTTTTCTTAGATTACTTACTCAGAAATTCGAGTGTTCAGTTCTCCTACAGATGTACAGTCAAACCAGCCTATATCCATCCGCATTATTTTCCTGAAATAAGCTTTCCTGATTTTCTCTACCTGACGAGCTGCAGACATAACCCAAAAGCAGATCTGGGAAAGCACAAAATAGCTGATAAATTGTAGTAAGAAGTCTTTCTACTCCCAAAAAAATCAGAAAAAGCAATTTGGCTAGAATGGGAAAGGCTATTGATAAAATTACTAGTCAGGTAAAATACATTCTGGCTACATAGACATAATAGCTGTTTTAATCTTCAAATAATCCAACAATTTTGTATAGCTTCTGGATCAAGCATTTGTCTCAGTTCTGACAGGATGAGAGAAGAGGCAAGTTAAATACTGCTATGCGAATGCTATAGGGACAAAATTTTTCCATCTACAGCTGTAAGTAATACAGGGATAGCAGCCATCCTACCTCAGCAAAATTCTTGGGTAGTTTTCAACAAGGAGACTGACAAGTGATTTTTGTGATTACAGAAAGCTTCAAAAGCCATGGACCCTTCAGCAGACTATGCAGTAATCACCCAAGCTTTTGACTCCCTTCAGTCATAAGGACTGAACAATTACTACGGAATATGTAGGATACAATTCTTCTCCCTCATTAGTTTTACACTAGTATTGCTCAGTAGTATCTCTGTAACAGAAACAGGGCTCAACACCATTGAGATGCCTACTGGGACTCAGCATGCCCTTCAGCTGTTATTTTTGGAGGGCATGAGGATTCCATAGTAGCCACACTTGCGCAAGTACTGCTTGTGGTGTGGGTAAAATTCATCCTTTTACAAAGGTATGAATGCACAAATCCAAGGAGCTCTCAGATTGCCAGAGTTAACATACTTCAGTGATAGAATGAGAACTGAAAGCATCTGTTCAGCTCAAGTAAGTAGCTAAGCAGTTAGAACTAAAAAAAATTATTAACCTAATTATTTAGACATTTAAACTTTGAAATGAAAATAGAAAACAAAATACTGACTTGGAGGTAACCTAACACAAGTATGGCACAACCAATTCCTGCATAGTATCCTGCAAACTTGGTCATTTCATGTTCAATGTCAAGGAGCCTGAAAAAAGAAAAAGAAAAAAAAAAAAAAGATGTGAGTCATACCGTTTCAAGTTTCTCACAGATTTCTAATCTGGTGTTTCCTCAAGTTAGATCCAGGCCAGGTGGAAGTCAGCTTGTTTTGCTAACAGAGGCATTGTCTCCCAGTACTGAGGCTACTCCTAGTGGCTGGTTTCCTTGTTTTGCCTGGGCAGGGAGGTGGCAGGTACCAAAAACTGCTCCACCAATCTGGAGCAGCCCTGTAGTCTCCAGGAAACTCTCCCAGACTGCATGCTCCAAAACAGCACAGGTGAGAGGGTGTTTCAGAGAAGAGCTGCCCAAGAGGTTTTCATTTGATGTTGAATGTGCTTGCTTTGTGCCATTATAGCAACTAATAACATTCAGCTTTCAGCTACATTTTTTGGAGAGAAGTGAGGGCTGCTAAAGTTAAATCAAATATAACTTTGTACCATAAGCTTACTAATCTGAAATGGTAATTTGTTCTGTTACATAAGTAGGAGTGCTAAATTACTCTTAATATCAGTGAAAGGCACTGAATTGCTGCTTTTGCATTTAATCTGCTTTGAAATAGTTTGTTACAGATTATGCCTTTAGATAACTTTTTTAAAAACATCCTGCAGAACAGCAAATTTTATTTAATTTACCCAAAATTTTGTACCCTGAAATTTTAAGCCAAAAGGTAACACTATGCACCTGACTTGATCTCTGACAAAAAACAGTCATGGAAACAACTCAGGTGCCTGACACAGATATCCAGTACAATTTTCATGATAATTAGTATCATGGAGCAGATCCTTCTAGAAATTGTGCCAAGGCACATAAAAAATAAGGAGGTGACTGGTGACAGCCAATGTGACTTCACTAAGGGCAACTTATACTTGACAAATTTGGTGGTCTTCTATGACTGGGTTGCAGGGTTGATGGACGAGGGAAGAGTGACTGATATCATCTACCTGGATTTGTGCAAGCATTTGATACTATCCTGCATGATATGCTCGTCTCTAAACTGGAGAGACATGGTGGATGGACCACTTGGTGGATAAGGAATTGACTGAATGGTTGCACTCAAAGAGTTACAGTCAAGGGCTCAATGTACAGGTGGAGACCAGTGACAGATGATCTTTCTCAAGGGCTGGTATTGGGACCAGTGCCATTTCACATCTTTGACAATGACATGGACAGTGAGTGTGAGTGCACCCTCAGCAGGTTTGCTGATGACACCAAGCAGTTGACACGCTGGAGAGAAGGAATGCCATCCAGAGGGACTTTGACAGGCTTGAGAGGAGGAAGTTCAACCTCATAAAGCTCAACAAGGCCAAGTGCAAAGTCCTGCACCTGAGTTGGGGCAATCCCAAGCACAAACACAGGCTGGGTGAAGAATGGATTGAGAGCAGTCCTCGGGAGATGACTGGGGGATGTTGGTGGGCAAAATTTGACTTAACAATGTGTGCTCTCAGCCTAGAAAGCCAACCATGCCCTGGGCTGCATCCAGAGCAGTGTGGCCAGCAGATCGAGGGAGGGGACTTTGCCTCTCAATTGTACTCTGGTGGCACCTGGAGAGCTGCATCCAGCGCTGGGGGCCCCAGCATAAGGAGGACATGGACCTGATGGAGGGAGTCCAGAGGAAGGCCATGAAATGATGAAAGGGCTGGAGCAGGCTGAGAGAGTTGGGGTTGTTCAGCCTGGAGAAGAGAAAGCTGTGGGGAGACCTTATAGCACCTTCCAGTACACTAAGGGAGTCTACAAGAAAGCAGGAGAGAGACATTTTACAAGGCCATGGAGGGATAGGACAAGGGACAATGGCTTTAAACTGAAAAAGAGCAGCTTTAGGTTAGAAAGAAATTCTTCACTATGAGGATGGTGAGACACTGAAACAGGTTACCCAGAGAAGTTGTGGATACTTCATCCCTGGAACTGTTCAAGGCCAGTTTGAATGAGGCTTTGAGCAACCTGATCTAGTGGAAGGTGTTTCTATTCATAGCAAGGGGATTGAAACTAGATGATCCTTACAGTCCCTTCTAACCCAGAGCATTCTGTGGTTCTATGAATGTGGTGCCTGGTGTGTAGTTGCTGCTTCAGAGGTACAGAAGTCAGTAGTAAATCCTGTATTCTATCTGCCAGCCCATCTCTGAAGCCTGGCTTGGACAGCCTGGAGCAAAATAATTTGGCCCCCGTCACCTACATCTAAGAATGTGAATAGCTTCCCACGGGCTCTGAGTTTCAGAGACCTTTAGACAAGACTTTTAATTCCAATTAAGTATGCCACTCAGAGATTAGAAAACTCTTATAATGATGCACCAAGAAATGATTCTTAGGAAAGGTTACAGGTTCAAATTTGGCCTTAACAGGTATCGGTATCTGAATGAATTACCCAGACTCCATTTATTATATTTAATGGAAAGAAACAGGCAGTCTTATGGGGCAGTTCTTTTAATCTGCCTCAGACATCCCCCACAAGCTGAGATGAATTGCATTATAGAAATGCTCATTTCTCTCAGTGACAAAAGTTTAGCTAACTTGCTCAGAAGTCAGCAGGCACCTACAGGTGAGTAAGTCCTGACCAGAATGACCAGAAGTCATTACTAACTACAGTATAAGCAGAGAAAATAGATTAATGAACTCAGATATGTAACATACATATCTGTTACCAGAACAATCATAACCAAAGAATACTCTTGCTGATAACTATAACTAAAAGACCAAGATCCAAGCTGACCTTCTGTCCCTCCAGATAATACCTCCAGCTCCGAAACAGGACTATGTTACAAGAACCATGCCTCTTTTCTGCCTTATGAACAGAAAATATAAGATTTAGAAGCTGAACAGGACCTTCAATAGCAATGCGTTCTCTGACAAGATATGGTAACAATGGGAACGAAACAAATACATCCATTACTTACCCACATCTTATTGTGGCATTCTTTTCATTCTGATGAATAGTACCATTAATCCACGCTATGGTGTTATTTATACATGTCTTGTTTGGGTCTTTAAGCTCTTGCATTTCAATGTCATATTCAATAAATGTGTCTGCCATTGCACCAAACACAAGCAACACAGCTGGTTGGGCTACTCCATGAACAATAGCACAGAAACTACCAGCAACCATCATTAAAATCTCCATAGATGATGAAAATCGAAACTGAAGAGGGAAGAAAAAAATGTGATCTCTGCTGAGAGGCAGTCTTCATACTGGTTGTATAATGATAAATCATTAATTAGGTGGATCAGTTAAAAAAACATTCTCTTTAAATTTCAGAATTATCTTCAATATAGAAAGAAAACAAATCTCTCTGTCCAATCTAATCTAATTACATCTGTGGTTACAGCCTCATAAATTATTATAAGCTTCCTTTTAACATGTGAATGAATGTATTATCATTTAATATTAATAGGTCAATATCATTCCACATTATCATCATTCCAGAAACTAGCTAAGAGATTAAGAATAGTAACTATAATTCATATATATAGTCTACTTTGCAGATCTTCTACGGGGACGGAGAGAGAGGGAAGGGAGGAAAAAGCCTTAGGGCATTATGTAGAGGTTCTGAATAGAATTAGCCAATTTCTCAAAAGTCTGAGGTGCTGGGGCAGAAAACCAACAATACACCTCAGAGCAAGTTCTCATAGTTAATATTCTAAAATGCGTTGGCTGAGCCAGGCAGTTGTGGATTGGCTCTTAATCTGAGAGAAATGTATAGAAAAGAGCTTTCATACAGGGAGCTCAGCAAAGATACAGTGATTTAAGTTACCTTTGTCATGACTATATGAAGTCTGATTCTCAGAGTGAAGTCAGGTGCAAATGTATAGATTAAACTGTCCATATATTATCAAATACTATACATTCTAAAATAGGAGTGTCAAGAGGAATCATAGCCTGCCAAAGAACCTGTCCAGGTTCTGTAGGTGCTATAATGTGTCTAAGAGAAGAAAGAATGGGAATATGCAGCATATATGGAAAGGGACACTAGGGCAAAGACAAAATAAAGGGAAAACCAGTTAACACAAAAGAGAAATAAATACAAGGTCCTTTTTTCTACAAAAAGAGAAGAAAACAAAAAAAAAAAACAGAGGAAAACTGTAACACTACCACTGTTTTCAAACCTTGCTCATAAGAAGCCTTGGATTTCCCTTGATTAAAAAAAAAAGCACACAGAAAATGCAGAAATACGTGATATCTGATCTCTCAGCACAGCTGCAGCAAACATACAGTATTTACCAACTTCACTTTAGGAGTTAAGTATCTGTGCAAAACAGGCTACAGAATTCAAACCTCTCAGCTTGCCCTTTGTAGGGACAGACTGTTCTCTCCACCCAGCCAGGAGCTAAGATCCTTAGCCAGGTGCAGTGCAAGGGATGTTACTGCCCTAGCCTGGTACTACAATCAGGACCATAGTGGTTTGGACACATTACAGGCTAACTGCCTGGACTATGTGCAAAACAGAAGTAATAAGAACTCTTAGCTGCATGCTGCTGGGTTGGACAACTCTTGACTACATTAATTTTAAAATTTAAATGAACCCTATGGAATTATATCAAAGGCCAGATGTAACTCATACCATATGGTTGTGCATCCACAAATTTCCATTGCTACCTAACCTTCTAAAACCCGTGGAGCAATTATGAGGGAGCTAAATTATCTGCCAAATATCACACAGCAAACTTTTGGCAGAAATAAGAATGAACCAAGGTCACCTAGATCCCTGCTGTGCATCTTACCTCATTTCCACATATCTGCCTGTAGGTTAAATATTCCTGTAGGTTAAATATTACGTGTTTAATAGACAATTTTGACACCAAACTGACAAGATGACAAGGGGCTCTATTGAATTCCAACTGAATTTTTTTGGCAGGATATCAGGCCCAAAGGTTTAATCCTTAAAAGTTTGGCTTAGTCAGTTATACCCCAAAACAACCTTATTGGTTATTGTCACTTATTCTGCTGCACAATACACACCAAATATTTATAGACATTGCTTTCATTACCAGCTGAAAGAAGCCAACACGAACACTCTTTTCTTTCTTCTTTGATGACCTTCAACAACAGAAAACATAAAATTACAAACTTGTATTTTAGTAATTTTGTTTTATATGCAAAGAATAAAGAACATTACTCACTTTTCATTTTTCTTCTCTATAAAAGGTTCTTCAGATGCATAGAAATTTCTGGCAAAAAGGATAAGATTTTACATTATTACTTTTACTCTCTTGGTTACTTATCTGAAATTACATCTTATTTGAGATATTTTGCTCAGGATTTTTAGAGACAAGCTGTTCCTTTCAGTTTTCGATGGTTCTTTGAAATTTTAGACAGAGACTAGAATAGAGGTTGGGTTAAAATTCTCTAAAGGTTTATACTTTGTTCCATAAGCAGCTCCTCAAAACACTGTTCCTATAATGTGGATTGTGGGTTCTTTGAGGTCAGCTAAAGAAGAACCTACTGCCCAAATCGTTGGTTAATCTTTCTTTTAAGACAAAGTTCCTGTTCCCATAGCAAGGAATCATCATCAGCTGTGTACATTCAGTGACAAATTAGTAGGGATATCCTATTTGTGGTGGGTTGTTTTGGTTTGGTTTTTGATGAAGCAAATTAATTCAAGCTATATTTGCCATAAACTGTTTTCAGAAACCAGACCCTAGAAAACCTAAAGGAAGCTTTCCTTCAGGTATGTATAGATCACATGTGTGTTATATGTTGAAGTCCAACAGAACTTGCGTTTCAAGGGGGAAAGGTGGTAGATTTTTAATACTGGACTGGTGCTCTCTTACATGGGCAACCTGACAATGGAAAAATTAAAAGATGCTCTGGTTTCCCTGTTCTAGGGGTAGCTCCCAGACTGGGTACACTGTGTCAGAAAGAGCTGGCTCAAATTACAGCATATTGTCCAGCCTGCTACAGAGTTATCCAAAGGTCTAGGAAGGAAGAGGCTCTTAATTCCAATCAGATCTCTGATAATAGCTGAAGGTCAAATTCTCTAAATCATCTCAACTTTTAACTATCCAGAATTCTACATTTAAATCTTGGTATCTGAGATAATTCCTTTTGTTTTAAAATATCACAGTTAAGTTTTAAGAGAGATTAATCAAGATTGATTAAAATTCCTGAAAAAGTGATTTCTCAAACTAAAAGCACTGATGAAAGATAAATTTGAATATCAAAACGTTTTTCAGAAGGAAGATCATATTGCTGGCATTTATGTTTTTAAAAGTTTCTAGGACTGCTTTGGTCTACCTGTTTCAGTTGTATCAAAAAAGGCAGTTCAACCACTAGAGAACAGCTTTTTTAAAAAAAAAAAAATTTCCATCAATTTGATCCAATGACATAACTTCTTTGAATATTTCTAGAAATATTGATTGTTCCAATCATGTACATGACTTACTCTGATTTCTTGAAGCTGTTACCTGTGAGGGAAAATAAATGCAGAGTCTAGTTAATGATTATTGTTAAAGTACATAACCTTCTACAGACATGTGAAACAAACTAGAACTCCATGAGACCTGATCATTCCTGAGTTACAAACATCTTATTCCCACTAATGCATATAGCCAGGATGTGGTTTACACTAAGAACATTATTCAGGACATTTGCCAAAAGTCATTTTCATTGCAAGCTGTTTGCTAATATTGAACTAGTTGTCTTGGACAGTGTCTCCTTAAGGACACTAAGCTAATGCTCACTCCATGCATGCTCCCTGACAGGAGGAGCGGCAGCTCTTCACTCTTGCCTTCACAGCTTAGAGACTGCAGATCCTGTGGAAGATGGGCAGTTGTGGTCTTGGAGGGTAGGATGAACTTGTCACACTGATGTCTACTCTTGAGACATTGTCTAAGGAACCATAGCTTAGAGAAATGGAATCATACTACAAGACATAATTAAGTTGTAGGACAATTCCTTAGGCCTCAGGAAAGCTCTGGATTTAGCCCCCTTTCAAAAGATGTTGTGAAAGACATAATAAAGCACAGCTTGTGTTATCAGGGGCCCAAAAGAAGTGTCATCAGAAGGTCTGATGTAGAAAATACTTGTTGTACATCACTTGAGATGACAATGAATGAAGAGTTAGTTTAATACCTGCATCATAATTTGGATAACCTAAGGGCACTTTGCTCAATTATGATGCATTTTCCAGTTCAACATTAAGTTCAGAACCATGGTTTGCATTTCAAGCAGTGCCTTCCTTTCTTCACATCCAGACACACATCACTGAGCATGCCCAGAGCTGTTTCACAGAGAACACACAGAGGAAGTTTGCAGGACAGTTCACAGAGGGTACAGAGAAGTCACTGCAACTGCAAATTTTGCCTCTGTCCTTTTTCTATCCAGGGGAAGAAGGCTTTTCCATTACTCCAGGGTTTTACATTTCTCAAGAACACGATGTTAGATGGAAACAGTCTGAGTTTGGGACTGAGGGAACAGCTGATGCATCTCCTTTTTGGGGTTAATAAGATAACCTTATTTGGCTTTAGTTAACAATTACTCCAGTCATTGTATTTTGCTCTCTGTTATTTGGGGATGGTAAAAAAAAAATATTATTTCAGTAAGGGCACGTGTATCCCAGAATCCCAGACATTTCCCAGGAAAGTCACTGGAGAGGAGATCAATCAGCAGAATCCCAGTGAGGTTTTGAAGCTTTCTCTGCTTTAGGAAAGGTGTTCTAGCAGTTTAACAACCTTCTCCTTACATTAAGCAGAAAACAGAATGTATTTCCAAGGAAACCAAGAAACCAGAAGCAACCTCACTTGATAGGCTGAAAAAAAACCCCAATTGTCAAAAGAAGAATAGTCTTTTGCCAGTAGATAGCCTTTTGCCAAAATCTCATAACAAGGAAAAGCAACAAGTGTGTAAAACAGACAGACAAAGAACAATTCCTCAAACCAGCAAGGTAAGTCTAGGCAACCCGGAAGTTCAAAGTAAGTGTCTGGAAGAGATGAACAGTTTTCTGTCCCAGCAGTTGGGGCCATATCCCCTCAATCTGTATTGCAATTTAGCTTCCATTACGGGCTACTGTTTTGCTTTCCTTTGTACTTTATGATCTGTAAAAATATTTAACATCCTCTTTTTTTTTTGGCTTTTCTCAGATCTTACAAAGAGAACTCATAATATTTAGCAGTTTTGCTTCATGTTTCTCCTTTACGTTTTCTGTATTTGGACTGACAGAATGGAAAAATGCATATTGCAAAGGAAAAATGGAAAAAAGGACAAGCTCTGATTAGGAGAGCGAATGCAGATCTTCACTTAGAATTAGCTCATTAGAATTCTGCCTAATATATGTATGACTACAAATGAGTGTTTGCTGGAAGAAACTATGGGAGACAGCACTTTTTACTTTTTTTCTTCAATAGAGGCCTTTTCCTTGTACAACAAAGTACTGAGTGTAAAAACCTATGCAGATACCTTGAACTTGGTAGTTTACCTGTAAAGATTGTCCATGAGTAGGGATTATTATATTTTTTACAGAGAATTTGTTTTGGGGACAGCATACCCATGACAGCAGGTACCACTTAACAGTATTTATTCCAGAGACTATTTGCTCTGTGTTCTGTAGACTACTTGCTTCACTTAGACCACCCACCACCTATTTTACATGCTTTGTAACATAAAGAGGTGACCGAAGAATAAACTTCTTACATTTGCCATCCGAGTCAAAAGCATGATTATCCTCTCCCACTCTCTTGATGCTACGCAGAACTACTGGATCAGACATGATGATTATTTACTTCAAACAAAAGTCCTGAAAAGAGATGGGATGTGGGGATGGGAGGAGGAAGAGTATCAGCATACATTTGTCTCTGAACATCAAACAATGTTACATTAAATTCCTGCCTTACCCTCCTGATCCCAGGACAATATTTACGGCACAAGTTATAACAGGACGCATATCACAGAGTCAGTGAAACTACAGAGTAGAAAAACACCTCAGAGAGTGCCCAGCTCATCTCTGAGCACAAGGTCTCAGCACATGAGGCTTCTATGTCTCCTGCCTCGACAGAGGCTGCCCTGTGGGGCTTGGCAGCTCCTGGCAAATAACCCTGTCCCCAGGGATGCCTCTGGGATGGTGGCATCTGGGAGGGCAGGGTAGGGGCTGAGACATTAACAGCACAGATCCTGCCTCAGTTAAAAGGGAGCAGCAGGACCTGCCCCTGCCTTGTGCTGTCCCAACTGGCAATGGCTGGGAGGACATGACAGGGGACAACTGGGGCACAAGAAGGGAGAACGGTGGGAGCCTCAGGGCCACACCAACATCTGCATCATCACCACCAGCTGCACTCCCACAGCTCCTGGCTGCCAGAGCTGCTCCTCAGGATAGTTCTATTTCTATAGTCACACTGACCTGCTGAGCAGGTATCATACATGAAAAGAAATAAAAAGACAAAGTTAATACCTTTCTAGAAGCAGTTTTGTGAGGCAAAATCTGCCAGGGAAGCCTGGCATCCAAGATGCACCCAAGGGAAAATGCTGCAGAAGCCATCCCCAAAATACTCCCTTTCATAACCAATGTCATCTCATCCACAATTTTGTTTAATGTAATATATCTCAAGGCATAGTTACTACACCTTCTTGCAGTCTTTAAGTATCAACATTTGCATGATTGTACTTCTGTATAAAACCTCTCACAACCTCTCATTTTAAGCATATTAAGCATTTAGATAGCATAGTTCAATTATCCTTATTTCATTTTAATAAATGTTTATCAATTTTGTAATTGATAATTGTAATTGTAACCTTTTTTAAGCCTGAATGCTGATACAGTTTTAAGTAACAGGAAAAGTGGAAAAAAACCCAATGATCAATAGCCTCAAATAAGAATTCTAGTTGCAAAGATTTGCTAGAGATAAATTTTCTGAACAGTGTTACTTTTCCAATAAAATTATGACTGTCCCACATTTCTGAAAGCAAACATTTTTCCTATTTTTTCTAAAGCTCAACACGTCAAATACTGTCTTGTTCCATAGGCATCATTCATTAGCTTACTTAAACAGATTAGTATAGCAGATTAGCTTGCTGTATTAGATTATTAAAATAACCTTCCTCAGGGTCTGAATGTTTAACTGGGATCACTCAGATCAGATCTTTATTTAACAAAAAGGGGAGTGGAGGGGTGGAGAGAAAGAAACCTTTAAAATTGGCCCTGAAAGCACTATCCTTCATGTTTCTCTGAAGTTAGGTTTCTCACATATTAGTGATAGCATTTATGCAGAAAGACATTTATTGCTTCAAAATAGAACTTGAATGTCTTGTTCTTCAAACAGTCCCATTAAAAAAAATTTACAAAACTAAAAAAACAAAAACAAAAACAAAAACAATACCAACCGTGCACAGGAAATGCAGCATTTAGCTTAAATTGCCCCAAAGGAAAAAAATACAAATACCTTTCAGTTCAGGAAGTGTCATCAGTTAACTCTGAAATATTAAACAGGACAAATTTGTTACTCACCCGTGGCTGTGAAAAATCACAGGATCATAACCAAATTGCAAGGACCCTGTTCAGTTAGTCAGTGAAGCACCCAACCATTTTCCAGCATATTTTCAGTATTGTAACCCATTTGTCAGAACTGAATCTTTCAATTGGGCATTGGCTATTTGCACCTGGGTCAATAACCACACGGTCACAATGTTTTCAGTTCATTGACATCTAATGGAGTGTTTAAATTTGACTAATGCAATCTCACAACAAAGTCAGGGCACTTGGAAAACAATTATACATAAGGAAACTAGACAGTTCTCTGGTAAACAACTCACAGTTGAATGCACAGGAAGAATTATTATAGTATTATTTTATCAGCAACTTTATTTGCCAGACAATAATTGTGTACGCTCTTGTCCGCACTGTACATAGAAAAATCAGCTGAATAACATAATAATTGGTTCAGAGTTTAGGCTAAATTCAGATTAAAAACTTGTTCAAAAGCTTTGTTTTCTAGCTAAGCTTACCCCTCTCTACATGGTTTCTAACTTTTTACAATTTTTTCTCATGTGCAGTACACTTTTGCTTTATCTTTATGACTTCTGATCCTCTGAAAAGAAAACATTTTTTTAGCTTCTTTATTTCTCCCAGTTTTTGAAAATATTTTTTGCTATTTCACTGCACATGCTACCACAATTTTTTCACCTAAATAGTACAAAGGTGAAAGTAAAGGGAGCTCTAAGTAAAGGCAAGTTATAGCTTTCTTTTAGTATCCTGATTTAAGATGAGGGACACTTGCAATAAAATAAATACAGTTTGCAGCTTGAATTATTCGGCAAATGATGTCCACATCTGTACTTGGAGTGTCACTTGTAAATAGTGTTTATGAAATTCGTCTTAAAAAAATTATCACAGTTATAAAGAGGACAAACAACACAGCATGACTTTTGAAAAAAAAATTTACTGTCCTATCGAAAGATCTTTAGGAAGTGTCCTTCTTTCTTATACTTAGGAGCAAGAATTCCTCTTTTGATGGCTGGATATATAATTTTTACTGCAAGCAAAAATCTTTACATTGATAAGAAATGCATTTCCTCCTTTTTTTTTTCTCTCCAATCAATCTACATTTACTAATGCTGAAATGACAGATAGCAGACACTTTCCTTACAGAGAAATCAGGAAAGTACCTAGGAGTATAAATGGAATGTTTCTGTGAAGGTGAGTTCATCTTGTTTTGAGAAGTAAAAAGTCCAAGTTGTTGTTTGCTGGGAGCAGACACCTCCAGGTGGGAGGCCAGCTCAAAGAAAGAAACAAATCGATTTCTTTTCTGGCAGTCCAAATCATGATCAGAGACCCTAAGCCATAGTATGTTCATTTCTTGGTCACAAGGATATACTGTACTGAAACTAGAAAATCCTGCCTGGAGTGGCTGCAGCAGAGAGCCCAGAAGGGAGGCAGCAGGGACTGAATTACCTCCAGGAACTCACCTTTTTCTATAGCTGGCCTCTCACCATCTGCTCTTGGAAATTACCACAAGCAGGACATGCATTTACTTATCCCATTGATCCTACCCAAATCTGGCAGCCAGAAAGGATTTTTCCTCCATTCAAAATACTTGTGCAAACAAAAACAGCAGAGATAGCAACTACATTTCTAAAAAAAACTCAAACCAAACAAAACACAACAAAAAAACCCCAAACAGAGAAAAAAATTGATAAATTTTAGAAGCAAACTAAAACTTTTATATCAAAATTAGGAAACTCAACACGTTAAAATAAAAAAATCTTTCAAAAAGACATCTTTCAGAGTGCCTGCCCCATGCTCCATGGGGTAACCAGCCCCACAGGTTACCTGCTCTGTTCCTGTCAGAAGCTGGCATTGTCCATGTGAGCCTGCCTCTCCCCTGTGCCTCAGCTTTCCCAATCACTCCTGAATGCCACCAAACAAATGCCTTTGGGGCTTCTCACAGAATGCCTCTTACCACTCTCCTTCCTGGAAACCACAGAAAAATCTATTTTTTCTTGATGAACCCTTTAGTTTTTTGGGTTTTTTCATTTTTGATTTGTGGCCTCTATTAAAAAATGCAAGTAGATCTTTACATTGCAAAATTGGACCATTGGATCAGACAGCCTGGACCTGTCAGTCTCCCTGGCAGGCTGGAGATAAAACAAACTGTGAAAAGCACTCTAACCGAAAACCTAGAAATTACAGTAATTTTATTAATTTGATATGAAGTTCCCACCCACTGATTAAAGTTCATAGAGATCAGTTTAAGTCCCATGTTTGTAGACATGTCTGTTGTCACAGGTATAAATAGGCCTTTTCCTTCAGTCCAGGTAAATTGGCTTTTATTTTTGTTTACTGACCACATTACCGATCAAGCCAAAACTGTTTTGTTTTTATTGATTTGCTAATACACATTAGAGCTGACGTAGGGTGTGATGAAACAGAGTTCTGCCTCCTTCTCCAGAGAGACAATCTCAGAGTGTCTCTGACCCTGGCCCCCTGCACAGCATTAGCAGGCACACACTGCAGCTCTCTGACCTGGCTCAGTCCCAGCACAGGGCGGTGTGGGCAGGCAGGAGTGCCAGGAAAACAAAGATCCCTCGGTGCCAAGGAGGGAAGGTCTCTACAGCCTCCAGAAGCAAGCCTGGCCCTGGCTCTGATGAACAACAGGCAAGGACTGCCCAGACTGCAAGAGAGCTGCAGGCAAGCGAAGGCTTCAGCAAAGGAATCTGGCAACTCTAAGCAGAGTAAGGGATATTATAAAGAAAATGGTAATTTCAGTAAGGTTTGCAAGAGAAGGAAAGCCAGCCTCTGTGCTGGGTCTGTTCTGCATGTGTACATATGCCAAGAGAAAAATTTCCTTGACCTAAAGGAGCTCTGAAATACTATACAGGGAAGGCAATTACCTAATCACTTCTTCATACTTTCTTCACTACTGTTGCTGCAGAGGAAGTAAAGCAGTAAAAACTAGCATCTCTCAATTGCAACTTTTGCAACATGCTGGGTAACTTTCAGCCAGCACAAGAAGCTGCATTTCACCAGCATACATATTTATGTAAAGCACCGTGAGCAGCCATAGGGCTTGCAGTAAAAATGGAGATAATCTTGAACCTCCCATGTCAGAGCAGAAAGCAGATGTACAAGCAGAAAATAAAAGCAGTGAACCTGTTCCTATTATTATGCTTAAAAATATGTCAAGTGATTGCAATTTCCTTTTAAATTAAGTTAGCCAGAGGAGAATTTGACCATAGTAAGTACAACTTCATTGCATCTTGCCCTGCAAGAGATGGATTGTCCATAAGCAATCTCTAGAAAGCTCTGTACTCCTTTAAATCTTCGTAAATCTTTTCTTAGCTGATTGCATTAGGCATCTCCTGTTTTCCGGGCCAAGAGTGCTCATAGAGAAGTGAAACTGAACTTTTTCTCTAAGCAGAATTTCATCCATCAGCAATAATTACTTATAAATTCACTGCTAAGTCAATTGGAGTATAATCCCAGATTTGCAGGCTCTTCCCACATGTATTTTGCAGCATTGATGTTTTCACACAGCCTGAGCTTCAGTTCAGCAGGTGAAGTGCTCCAACCTGCACCCTCTTTCCTGTGCTTAGGAACCACAGGCAAACTCCCAAAGCCTGGTGGTGCAAATTTATTGCTTCAGAGGCAGAGGCAGTACTTGCTCCCTTCTTTCCTGAGAGTTCAGTCATTGACAACCAAAGGTTTTAGAAAACAAAGCATTTTTCTGGGTAGCATTCTACTGGGTAGCATTACTTCAGTATCCCCAGTGATGGGAAAGGTTATGGGTCCTGCTTGCTTTGCTTGACTTTTTGTTGCCTGTTGGCCTCAGTCTCACTTTTGTATCACCAATTCTCATTTCTGCTCAAGAAAAAAAAGGCAGGAGAGTTTTCCTCAAAATACCATGCCACATTCACAGCTTATTTTACTTGACATTTGACAAGCATGTGTCTGTTACCTTTCATGAAAGAAGATCTCACTAGAGGGATGTTTTATACATCTAGTTAGTGGTAGATAAATATTTGGGAATGTGCTCAAAATGTCAGGGTTATCAATACCTCATTGTCAGAACAGAAATCCAGTTCCTGGAATCTTCATTGGGACTGTTTGCACTCACACATTTACCTGGGTTATGGCTCAAGTGCTCAGCACCTCCCATACTGTGTTACCCAGCTAGGGAACAAATTAAATAAATTCCACATAACAAGTGTGGTTTTGTTTGAAAATTTGGATATATGTAATAAATGACTTATAAGTTATCACTCATTCTATCAAAAGCAAAAATTACGTATGCACTCTACTGAACAAATCTGAATGTAACTGTTTTGGAATACTGCATGCAAACCATCTGAAAAACAGAAAAATCTGACCCAACAAGTTGAATACTACGAGACGCTGCTGCTGCTCCTGGTGCTAACTGATTTCAGTAGGAGTGGTACTGCAGTACAGCTTGCGAAGGCCCAAGAGCCTACTGGGTGGATTCTACTAAACTTGAGTCTTAAATCTGGTCTATTATGATGTGCCATGGTACCAGTTATACTTATTGCTAAATTCCAATCTCCATTTGACATTTGATCTCTTCATAAAATTGCTAATCATTTTACAATTTGCTTTTGTTTTAACTATGTTTACTTTCAGGCCAAAAGTGATGTTTTTCCCTTCGAAAAACTGAGTAAAGTCAGACCAGCAAAAGTACTCATTTCATTCACTGAACTCTAGGAGCTGATACAAGCTGGTTTACAATTTGTATTTTCGCCCCTCCTCCCAATTTCTTAGGGCTCAGAAATGTTTTTCAAATCAATCCAGTGGTTTTTTTCCCTACCTTCACTTCATTTCTTACACATTTCCTGTCAGCCACTATAGCTGCTCTTCACTGTACCTCTTCCTCTACTGCCCTTTCTTCCACAAAAAGCCAACACCACCCCCTGCCCAAAATGCTGTGGCAGGGCAAAGCCTATGCAAGGGTGATGGAAAGCACAGTGATAAAACCTGGACACTGAGAATAAAGCTGAATACTAGGGACATTCTCAAGCAATTCCTTCACATCACTGCCTTCTTGGTCCCTCACTGATTTTCTGTGAAGTCTCTCCCAAGTCAGTTAATCTAACACATTAGGTTAAAATTCGTTCCTGGCTTTCCTCTCAATTTCCCTGCAGATCACTGGGGACTTGCTGGGATTATGGGGCCATCAGTGCTTGCAGGCTGGATGGATATTGAGCACTTTAGAGAACGATCTGCAGTTAATAATGTCACAATTGTTGCAATAAAAATGCTTCCCTTGGCAAAAATCAAAGGGAGGGATAGTAAATGTATCCAGAGTTGTAAGTCACCTAGCACTTAGTGGTGAAGCCTTATTTCCTTCGAAAGGATTTAATGGCAGCTTAAGGTATAACACTCATTATGAGAAAAGACCACTCTTTTTCTTTCCTATGGCTCATGGACTAACTAAAAACTGGCACATGCAGAGTAACAGCTGATTTACAATCCTGGCACCTGGCAAAAAATTAGAAAACACTACCCACTTCAGACTAATTCTTCTTCTGCCACTTTTGAAATGGTACAAAGCTTGTTGGTCACAGCAGCTTTCCTCACGTATTCTTGCAGTGTAATTGGCACTCTTACAGACTCCCAGCTAACCCATCTTAGTGTGCACAGAGGCCTTATTGCAGAGGAAGCTCTGCTCAAGGGAACTGAGATGTCTTTGCAACATGAAAAGTGCACCTAGAAATTTCTCACAGCCACCCGTCCAGAAAAAAATACATACCATGAGTTATTGCATGATAGTAACTTCTGTCCGAGCTTTCTTCTCTGAAGTGTTTTCTCTTAATTATCACAGTTGTTACAAATATCTAGAAAACACAGCAAACTAATTCTGGGGACTACCATGGTGGTTTCTTGTAGCACAGACAAGGAGCAATTTGTTTGTCTAAAAATATATAGTGCCATTTTAGATACCAGAACACTAACACAGGACTGATAGATACCAGATGGGGCCAGAAGAAACCTTACCATCAGCCAGAGGTCTTCCCTAAAGAAGGCATTTCCTAAGATACGTAAATTGGCTCTACATACTTGCATTTAGGCAGCCAGCCAGTCTTTCAGACAAGTCAGATAATTAATGATCTACTGCACTGAGAACTAGGAGGATCTGAAATACACTGTCAGCTACTGTACATGCACATTCTCACTCTGGGAAGCAGGTAAGATAGCTCACCCTTCCTTCACTTATGGATAACAAGCTGAAAGTTCGCAATCATGAATAAACCTTGCAGTATTTATGTGCTGAGTGCTGTATAAAGACAGAAATGAAAGTGCTAGTACAGCAAAAAATACCACCGTATAAATGATAACAATGTCTAAAGCAATTAAATCATTGGGCTGCCTTCTGGAGAGATGGAAGCTTTTGGAATAAAGGTTTGTTGCCTTCAACCCAGACTGTTCACAACAGCATTATGTAATCCAGCAAAGATTATGAAAGAGGAAGAGGTTATTTGGAGCAGGCTTCTCCTGATATTAAAATGCAACAGGGAAAGGAGTATTTTCAAAAAGGTGAGGCAATTTCCAGACATTTTGGTCAAAAGAAGCAATACATTTCTTACTGAGAAAGCCTTGCAAAGTAGCATTATATCTCCTCATCATTCTGACTTTTTGGAAATACTGTGACATGAAAAGCTCATCTTAAATGCATCTGCACCACAATGTGGCTATCCTCACATATTTGGTCTGGGAAGATTTATTCAAATCTCAGTTAATTATTCATGTTGGCATGTAATTTTTGAGTGAACCCCCAAACAGAAGAACTTTTATCTGCTGGTGTAATCAATGTGCTCAGTGTGTTTTTCTGTCATTATTGTTTGTTTATTTATTTAGAAACAAATAGAAATCAAGTGCCTTTCTTCTGCTAGTCCCAGTGATGAAGCAGCCATTCAGGACCTGTCTACCAGACACTTGCCAAGCCCATTGGAGCAGGGGCTGTTTATGTTTTGATCCTTGGACTTCCTTGTTTCACACAGAGGCTTTCTAGAAACTAAAGCTCTTTATCTTTCCTCCACCAAGATTATTCAATCAAAATGATCGATTAGGGAAACAAAGAAACTGTGAAATGACCCCACCTACTCTGATCTTTATCTTTAGAAATTAAGGTTTGGTTGGTTTAATTCAGTCCCTGACAGACCACAAGTATACCATCAGCTGCTGTGAGACACTATCACTGCAAATGTTAACACTTGTAAGAAAATACGAGCAGGATTTGAGACAGGGCACACTAGCTGTAATTACATTATTTAAATTAGAAATGCAGGCAAAAATATCAGTTGCCTAATGTATTACTTCTTGCTGTATGGAGGACCAGATTCTGCTGGCTCTCCTGGGACCAGACACCCCATTTTCTCAAATGACAGCAAGAGAAGACAGTGACTTCTTGAAAGAAGAAAACCACAGTGTGCTGTGCTGTGAGTAGCAAAATCTGACCTGCTCACAGGGCTGCATGAGGCAGGTGAAAACATAATTAGACACAAAATACGTTTTTAAGGACTAGAAGGGACTTCTCATGGGGAAAGACCTATAAGGTCCACAAGGTCAGAAGGTCCTGGGGGATTTCATCCACAGAACCTGGATTTGGTTTGCTTGTCAGACTCAGCACAATGTGTGCTTCAACACCTTTGCCTGTCCAGCAGGAGTAACTCGAGCTTCTTGCTTTTGCCTGGAGAACCAAATTTCCTTCCCCAATGTTCTGGTTCAAGTACGGCAATCTTTTCTTTTTAGGAGTCAGGGATTTCATTACAAAATATGCTTATGGAATCAATAGGAAATCAGACAGTCAAGATCTGCTTTCTGCAGTAAAAATAATTTCATCCCTGACAGTTTTCATACATAAAGAGGGAACTTAAAAGATTAAGTCCCATCAACAATAACTTGCTCACATGCAAGAGAAAAGGGGGAAGTCTGAGGCAAGTATGAGTAAATCAATAGAATGACTCCTGCTGGTTTCAAGACAAAGCCAGATCAGTCCTTTCAGCTCAGTAGATTAGCTCTCCTTAATGAGCCTGGACAGTCCCCCAGGCTCTTTAAATCTCTATATATAGCCAGCAATGCTTATACAACATAGGTAGGTGAGGCAGGCATAGAGCATAGCCAGAAGATTAATACCAAGTACGTCCCTAAAACAGACAGATCACAGCACAAGTCATCAGCAATAGCAGGGAGAGGGGCCCTGCTGATGTGCGGCAATCAGGAAAAGTACCACCAGACAGAATTTACAACGAGATTTTTTTAAACCAACACGGCAAGCCTTGGAGCACAAGCTTATGAGGAAATTGGGCTGTTTCTATGTTCTGACACTGGAAATAACTGGTGAAGGCAACTCATGAGCACCTGGAGGTATAGACTGAGATGTCTCCCCAGAATGTGAGTAGAGCTTGTGTCTATTGTTATAGTGAGCAATACCAATTATATGCATTTGCAGGATATCTAGGAGAGCTAAGCATTTGTTTTCTAGTGCACAGACAAGACAACATGCAGTCCCTTCCTTTCGAGAGTAATTTTAACAATTGTTGCTTATCTCAGCGCCTACAGGTGCTAAGATAATGCTAAGTCAGAAATGCTCTTCCCAACATGCGGAATCCTTCCCTACTTCAATTTTCAATTACTGGATCAGTGACCTAAGATTTTAAATGGTTTTGTCTTCCTGGGCCTTTTATGATGCTGTGGTAAAAATATGAATGCAAGCCATACAAAGAAGATACAAAAATACTGAAAACTCACTGTAAAAGACTACATTCATCTTCCTACAAAATGCTGTGTAGGAGAGTTTGGAGGTGCGTTTCTTTTCAGGTGACATTAATAAACATCTTAAGTTATCTGTTGACCACCAAACCAAATTATCACACTGACATATTTACACAGCTTTTAAAAAGGCACTCCTTTTCTATGAAACAAAAGTTCAAAGCTCTGCACGTGCAGGAATAGCTCACCTAAGAGTAAGAGATCTGATGTTTTGTGCCTGCCTATTTGTTCAATTAATTAACTGAAAACCAGTGGTTTATAGCTATGGAAGGGTGACTCTGGAGAGCTGTTGGATGATTTTTCAGTGCACTGCCTGATGCATCCAAACCTTCCACTGAGTGTTACGTGAGTACTCATTCTGAAGAACCACAGTGTCTAAATTTCCCATTGGCAGTTCTTCTTCAGGATGCCTGGCAGGTCACTCCCTTTGCAGAGCACTGACTTCTGGAGTTTGGCACTGCCTGCACAGTGGAGGGTGAAGGAATCCAAAGCACAGACAGACATCAGACTTCACCCCAGCCTGAAATTCTTTGGCATAAGCAAACTTGCTGTGGGAGTAAATATGTGACACCCTCCTTCAATATGGGGTCTATGTGCTTCAGTTTCTTTTAGTGCAGAAAAGCAGGGGGATGCTGTTCTTTGCAGTCATCTAAGGATCTCAGAGGGCTCTCAATGCAGTCATGCTGCTTTTCTCCAAAATCAATTGCTTTGATAATGGCGCTTGTGTAGGCACGAGAAGCCAAGGTCTATCACATGAGCTCTCAATTTGCCAGGCAAATATCAAACTTATGATGGAAAGTAGAATTTGCCTTTATCTATTTACTGGCTACATTATTAATCCAAATTCAATATTCATGAACATATCAATACTCTTGAAATATCATGGTGACATTTTCTCTGGAAACACACTGTTTGCCACTCATGCAGCTATTTCAAAATTGACATGATCATGGAAGCCAGGTGGCTTTTTTGGCTTTTGTAGAACTTCACAATTATCAAAAAAAAGGTATTTTGGATAACATTATATGTTCACAAAATTAGAGGATTTTCTTGAAAGAAAACTTTAACTGAGACTGTTTCCCTTGGTGCTGAGCCCAGGCTCCTTCCAGCAGTAATGCCATCATCTAGCAGAATACAGTGGCAGAAGGCTCCAGCAGAGCAAAACCTACCATGATGCTCAGGCGGTTGTTTCTGGAGAGGGAGCACTGGCACATGGGAAGAATTGGGCAGCTCAGAATTACACATTTAGCAACGCTGGCCGAGGGCTGACAGGGAAAAGAAGAGCAGTGGAGACTCCACAGTGCTGCCCTCTCAGCTGTCTTCCCTAGAGTCTTACAGAGCTTCTGTGCCAATTGCTGCTACATAAACACAGTGGCTAACACCAACCAGAGCAATCCCAGGCGTTTTTCTTACTGAGGCCAGGTTGGCAGCCTGGCCAAACAATGCAGGACTTATCTACAGAGCCCAGTTTCAAATTTAACTTGTTTTCCAGTAGTGCAAGCTCACTGCCCACTGTTTTCTCCCTACAACACAGTCAAGGAAGAAAAGATGTGATTTACGGGTCCTGTTCTCAATTAGGTTAATTGTTTGCCCAAAACTCTAATTATTTTGTCTAATTTTGTATTGGAATAAAAGGAAATTGCAATCTTAAAATTATGTATATATATCACTGCACTAGCTTGCCAAATACCTTGCTGTGATTTAGTGTCATTGGGGTTACTAGAGCCTGCTGATAGCAGCTCATCTCTCTTTGTGCCTAGCTCTGCTCCAAATTCTAAATGGGCAGTCAAAGGAAATGTCATTGCCTGGCATGTAATTGCAAATGGACTGGGGGGATCTATGATCAGCTGTTTTCAACATTCTGTTTCCAGACTTTATTTTACATCACAAAAGCCTTCATTAGCCTGAGTGCTTTTACACAGTTGTAGCAGCACTTTGTCAGAGCACTCTCTGAGTCCTCTCAGAAAATAAATGTCACCAACACAGTGAAAAATTACAAAGATGATTTCAAAGTGCACACATTCAAGAACACTGCAATCCTTGTCCAATTTAACAGGGACATTCACAGCAAGAAAGCAAAGTGTCTAAGCAAAGTACCTGAGCTGGAGGGCTGATTACATCAACTTTAAAACAACAGTGAGATGGGCTGCTAAAATAAGCTGTGCAAGTGCCCCAAAAATTCCGAAAGCCCTCCTGTAAACTGCAGTGGAAGGAGAAGCAAACTCTTACCTGTATATATTTGCTTACTGTTTTAAAATCAGAGACCATTAGTCAATAGCTCAGAAGTTCATATTGATGGCTACTGAGGCACTCACATAATTAAATATCATTAAGTAGTAATGTATGTTGTCACTTGTTATACTTTATTAGCTTTGTAATTAATTTAATCATTTAATGAGAGTTCAACATTCATTCACTATCATATTCTGAGATTCCTTCCATACCTACTTGGTGAGGTGACAGCAAAATTTAGGATCAGAATAAATGCAATTCAGTCTATGAACTCAGTAGGAACAAGAAAAACAGACAGGCTCTAGAAAACAGGCCTAATACATTGAGCTTCCTTTAATATCCATGTCTTGAGATAGCAAGAATGCTACACAAAAGTCAGCCTTTAAAAATGTCACATTTTAGAGGTGAGACGTCTGCACATCTACACATATGTAGGTACCTAGAGCCTAGGTGACTGCTTAGAACCTGCAAAAAAGTTTCTCTTAACAGGATGCCTAGAATATGCCTATTGGATGTCCCACAAATATTGGCTTTAATTAATTAATTTGGTTTAGTTCTTGTAAAAATCCAAATACAAATAGAAAACTAGTAATCAATTATCAAGAATTTAGATGCAAGAACTGTATTCTACATTTATCAAAATATTTTGTAGTAAGCAAACAATATTCTCCCCAACAGAATTAGGAAACCTTGAGTTTCCTCAGTGCCTTTTCTTTTTTTTCAAATGTTTTTAAGGGCAACATCTCCATGTATTTCCACATTTCTTTATACAAACACACTTCCTATATAGTATAGTATATATATTATATATATAGTATACTTCTGCTATGCTACGTATCACTGCTAAACAGGCAACAAGTGACAGAAGACTCAGGCACTGCCCCAAAGTCCACCTCGTCTAAGGGGCAGAGAGCAAATCACTCACTGCCACACAACATGAGCCACATAACTAATTAGTCAGCAGATCCACCACTGCAGCTTACACTTCTCTTGGGTTGTTCTTGGGGTCACTCTGCTTGCGTGTTACAGATCAGAAAAGCAGCCTGGGTAGCATCATACAAGTGGTCAAAGAGAATTATCCTTTTTCCTGGGGGATTTCTCTCTCTGGTGTAAGCACAAATAATGACCAATGTCCACAAAAAAGAACTTTCAGAACTGATGAGGTCATTCCTTTCAGTCTGAAATGTCCTTAAAGGACAGGGCTGACTAGAGAGTTCAGTCAGCAAAGCTGGAAAACAGTAGAAATGTACTGAAAAGAAAGATAGGGAAGGTTTAGTCAAGGCACATATTATTCATGGGTCCCCACTGTGACAGATCTCCTATTCCTGCTCTCCCCTAACATACTGTAGTCTGGAAGGGCTGCAACCAGAAACAAAGGCCCTTACAGGAGTTGTGCCTCAGGAGGTTGGAGGGTTGGCTGAGCATTATTGTTTCATTGCACTTCTAGATCATTAACTTACTTGCTTGTAGCTCTCACTTTCAGACGCACTGCACATAGCAATTTTGGCTTCCATACTTTCTCTTATCATTTACTGGCTCATCAGAGACAGGTACAGAGTGGGAGACCTGAATGGAAAGCATGTCTTCATAACAGGCTGTGACACTGGACTTGGAAACTCACTGGCTAAATGGCTTGACAAAAAGGGATTTTGTGTCATTGCTGCATGTGCCACAGAAAAAGGAAGCCAAGAGCTACGGTCCTGCTCTTCACTCTCACTGAAGACTGTGAATCTGAACTTAGCAGACTCCAACAGCATTGCCAGGGCTATGGTGTTTGTGACTGAACAGACAGCTGGCAAGGGTAAGTGACAAGGCAACTTCTAGAAAGAGGATTAATATAACCAAATTTGGTCTAGCTAAAAGGTCTGTTGCCTCTCCACTCACTGCAGAGGCATTTTTAATCTTACTAATGAAACATTCACTCTTCAGTTCTTCATTTCTCAGGTCAAAGACATTCTCTCCAGCAATGCTGCCCATTGCTTTCACCAACAGGGTGCCTGAAAATCTACTTGTTCAGTTTGTTAAAACCAGATAATTCCTAGGTGTGTTTTTTAAACTCTTTTCGGTGCAGTTGAAGAATGTCAGTGGAAGGAAGGTAGTAACTGGTACCAGAAAACTTTCTTGATAAATTCAACTCACTCTATTAGAAATGGTTAATTCAGGGCCCCTGCAGCCCTCCTCTAGAAAACAGAAGAGGATGTTTTTGCATGCCTGAGTAAGTCTGACATTTGCATTGTACACAACGATTGCACTGACTGTAACAGTCAAACACTTGCAATTTCAGCCAGTTTTCTTGGAGCTGGTACATAGACAGCTCTCACCATCACTGTAATACACCTCTGAGCACTCCTGGAAAAGAGGAAGAGCTTACCCTTGGATACCTAGGAGACTTCAGTGATGGGTTTGACAAAGGGTGCTAAAAAGATCTGCATGGTAAATATATTCCAACTGTGGCAATACACATTTATCAGCACTGACAGCTCAGACTAAAGGCCACCAAAGGGCACCATAGCACTGTAACTACCAGTTGTAATACAGTTATACTGAATATTCAATAGGCTTATTACTTAATTAAGTACCTAAAACAGCAAAACACGTATCTTCTACCAGTAGGACTTTCTCCTCAAAGCTTGTAAAAGGCTTTTGGCCTCATCATGAGTATTCCAGACAATTCTTGAATGCAGAGACTGAGAGCAAGTTTAACAAAATTATTAGCACTTACCTCCTCCAGCAGGCTCTTGCTCCCAGCTTGTAGAAAGCCACACGTTGTCAGCCAGGATAACCACTGCTAATGCTTTCACCTCAGTGTGTGACACTCTTTATGGAGGCTGAGTGCTGGACTTTCAGCCTCTCCCCTCAGGCACAGGCTGTCCTCAGCAAACTCTTGGAAACGTCACTATTTATCTAAAGTTCCTCAAGTAATTTATAAAGGTAGTAAAGCAGTATTATCAATACACAGGGCTAAGTTAGTATCTTTAGAAGCTTTGACTAATTCTACATATTTGGTTCAGACCTTTAGACCCCAAACCAGGAAAAATCAGTCTCTCCACTTTTATACAGACTATTTGATTTTCACAAGAACACAAACACATATTAAGAGCCTACATGCTTCAGTGGATCTGGCTGATAAAGCCCAGCATCACGGCCCACATCTCCAAACAAAATAGTTTTCCTTTCATACTTTACCCATGCTCTTCAGGAAATATTACCTGGTATACAACGTATATCATCCAAAGAAACCCCAGGTGACTGTATTCATCTCAATTAAGTTTTTGCAGACTGTGTTTGGTTCCCAATGCACACGATACACCAGGGTAAAATATTGCTATATATTGAAATAAATGGTTTTGCAATCCTCCTAGGGCTTTTTGGTTTGGTGAGCAATGCTGAAGGAACAGCACCTGTAGGACCCACTGACTGGCTGAGGATTGAAGACTTCCATTCAGTCCTGGATGTAAGCCTGCTGGGATTGATTGAAATCACACTCAAGCTTCTGCCACTTCTGAAAAAAGCTGAGGGAAGAGTCGTCAATCTAATTAATGCCAAAGGCCTCATGGCTTTTGTAGGGGGTGGCTACAGTCTGTCCAAATGGGGCATGGAAGCTTTCTCTGACACCTTACGGTGAGTAGCCAGGAAACACATGCATGAATCCAAGAACAGATTCCAGATGTGATGAGGAAGGGTGACTGTATGTTTGCCCATCTTGATGCCTCTCTCGAAATCTTGCCTACAGGGGAAAAGGAAAATAAGAGAATGGTCACTTTTTCAGGGTATCAGTCTCCAGTACTAAGGACGGACTCAGCAAGGAACTGCACTTGACAAGTTGTTGGTGTGCAGATTTCAGGCATGTGAAGCCACTGCATACATGAAAGTAAATCAACAATATAGCCTGGTCAGACATCCAGTTTCTTGGGCAAGTTGTAGTTGCCCGTATATTTTGCTCTAATTCTCCACAACAATCTGAGCTGGGCTATTCCAGACAGCAACCACATTACCAAAGGCACTTGTAACTTCAGAAAGTTCAGCTGAGTGCCCTTTGCTGAAACCAATTGTACTGCACTGCTTCTAGAAAGCTAAGGCCCAGCCCAGTGAGTCAAGTCTACATGAGTCAGAATGACTGGGAAAGCTGGTTTCAAACCATTACGAGTACTTATCTGAAAGAAGCGTATACCCCAAAGAAACAGAAACTAACGACTAGTGTGTATGTGGTCCAATCCTTTGCATGCTGTAGAACGTGGCTGCCTGGGTCTCCTGAACTGCCCAGCAAGACAAAGATACCATTTTCACCCCATAGGAATTGCTCAGCAACTCAAAATTACACAGATGGAACCACACTACAAGGAAACCCGCTAACCTTTACTGCATTAACATTTAATCATTTAACCATAGCCATTTAACCATAGAATAGAGAATAAAGTTCTAATCCAATAGAGAAATTTTTTCACTTTTTTCTCAGACACTTTAATAATCTGCTGTTGCTGTGAACTAAAATGATGCAACAGTATATGATATTGTCAAAAGTTTTTGTATGGTAATACATGACTAAGATGCACCTGGATGTTGCATCCTTTGCATGAGTCCAACATAAGGCACACAGAGAGCTGTCAATCTACTTGACACTGCTTTTTTTTCCTCAGTTGTCTGCTCTTACAGGAGAAGTACACTGGTAAAAAGCCAATTTGAACATCTCAAAATAATTCTGATATATGAAGATAATCAAAATCTCAAATATTCACGTGACAGATTTTCAACTTACTTATGATTCATAGTTGTACCATTAATAGGTGGTCAGGGAGATTATTGGGGTTTTTCCTTCTAGGATAGAGATGCAACATTTTGGAGTGAAAGTAAGCATTGTTGAGCATGGTTTCTTTAAGGCAGAAGAAGTTAATTCAGATATCATTGAGAAATACCTCTTCAGACTTTGGAACAGACTGACTCCTGAGACCAGGGACTCCTATCGAGAAAAATACTTAGTTGAATGTAAGTAAAAAAAGGACTGTATGAAAGCTCAGGGGGAATATTATCAACATATATAAATACCTGAATTGAGGCTGTGAAGACAACAGAGCCAAGCCCTTTTTAGAGTCGTCCAGGGATAGGACTCAAGGCAATGGGCACACACTGAAACACAGGAGGTTCCTGCTGAACATTTCAGTGTGAGGTTGATTGAGGACTGGCACAGGCTGCCCGCAATGGTTGTGGAATCCCCATCTTTGGAGATGCTCAAAAGCCATCTGGACATGTCCTGAGCAACCTGGTTTAGGTGACCCAGCTTAAGCAGTTGGGCTTAGTACCAGAGGTCCCTTTCAACTTCAACCTATCTGTGATTCTGTGAAAGCTTACTGGACATCATTAGTGCTCATTAAGAACCCATCATTGACTGTTCTTAACCATGTGTCTTTTAGATGAGGCCTGAGCTTTTAGCTTACACATGAGATTGGTGAGGTATGAGGTCATGCTACTTTTCTTAGTCCCTCAGTACTTAGAGGTAGGGTGCCCACTGGGAATGAGCTGCTACAACCATGTGCTATGTTTATGGCTCAGTGATATCTGAGAAGTTGAGCTGTGTCACATTGCACTTACTGTACGGAACATCTGGCTCACAATATGGGCCAGGAAGGTTTTTGCTTATTGGGATTCTGGGTGTTTTGCAGCCTTTATGGTCTCTGCTTTGCTGTAACTATACTGCTCTCAGCACTTGAGGCAGTAGTTTGAAGTAGGCTTGAAGCTGTAGCCAAATCTTTGGATATAAAGAACACTCCCGCAGAGAGGTTGCATATAAATGCTTTCAGGCTTTTTTTTTTTTTCCTTTACAGATATAAAAGCCCAAAGATCATCAGTGAAAAGACTGTGTGACTATGATATTTCTAATATCATAAAATGCATGGAACATGCCCTGATAGCAAAGTACCCCAGGACACGATACAGAGCTGGATGGGATGCAAAGTTCTTCTGGCTGCTCCTCTCCTATGCCCCAAGCAGTTTGTCTGATATGCTGTTGCATGTTACCTTTCCAGCTCCAGCAGAGAGCAGAAGATCAGTTCGTGGAGCTCTCATTAATGTTTAGTATTAAAGCAGTATCAGCTTTGCAGAAATAAATATTTATCCTATCAAAACTAGATGTCCTCTTCTTTACCAGTTACTAGACTCTTAAAATTGTTTTCAGAAGAGACTTTCTCCATCCCTTACCCCACCTTACCTGAAATTCTGAGTTCACAGGTAGGCTTGTAAATCCAGCATGTTTTTGAAGGCTGCTGCTCAGAAATGATACCTCTATAGGATCTGCATTCATAAAATTTTCAGCTAAAAAGCTAGTTAATACTATTCACACAAGACATGAAGTCAAATAATAACAAAGTCCAGCAATTGCAGCATATTCCAGAAATTTTAATTATTGTACCTGACCACCTGATTTTTCAATTCTGCGGAAAAAAACCACAAGCTATTTTACAGATAAGCAATTCTAGGAAAAATCAAAACTCCACTGTGCAAACAGAGTATCAAAATGCTTATATTAGCTTTCTTCCTAATATTAGTATAGTTTATGGGGAAAATACTAAAAACAATATGCTTTCACATTTCTTTCATCCTCAGTGTGTTTTGCAAGTTAAAAGGATTATTTTTATTTCACTTATCAGATGAAACAGGTCATTAGTGTAACCTACAGCAAATTCTTTCAGTCCTATAGAGTGTGTTCAGAATGGCAAAACATTAGTTGAGGTTACTGTGCCTCTTGTACACTATTTCTATCTCTTAAGCTGTTGACCAGAGACTCACAAGCTGGTGTTCCTAGAGATATTAAAATTGAAGGGGTAAAGGTTTTATTTGCTGAAGTGCTGTGCTGGTGATTAATCATTAATGTGCAATTCAATTACACTTAAAAAAATACCATGTGCAGGTCAGAACTCCAAACGTAAGAAAAGAAGTTTCATGACTGTGTGAGAGGGCATGTATGTGTGCTTGCAATGTGCAAAAAAAGCACAGTATGTAAAAAGTGTTAGTAACCTTCAAGTACTTCATTGAAGTTATATTCTCCAGTAAATGGCTTCAAGAATAAATTTATTTTACTTCATTTCACAATAAATACCTGCAGAGAGAGAAATCTTTCTATCTGGCCTGGCAGCTCTAAAGAGAATGTACATGGAAAACTTAATGGTATAATTTATCAGCCCTATAGTTGCAGATTACAGACAGTTGCTGAAATCTAAAAATCAGCTTTCTTTGAAACAGAGAGTCCAAAATTTAAGAATTCAAGCAGGGACTGTCCTGATAAGGGAAAAAGAATACAAGTGAAAAATGAAATTTTGAGTATAATCTAAAACGTCTGTTGTGCAAAGCACCAAAATCTAAATTTTACATAATCAGAAGGCTACACTGTGCTATGCTACTGAGTGGAGGAGTCGCAGTTGAAGCTTAGAAATCCTTCAACATCCTGATGTTTAGCATCAGATATGCTAAACAACCAAACCTACATACTACCTATCTACAGAGTAACCTAGGGACTGTTTTCTTCTGTATCTGAAAAGTTAAAATTATTACAGGGGAAAAAAATGCATTTCTGATACATGGCTGACATATTAGCAGTTTTTGCCAACACTGGTTCCAAATCTTTGAGTTGAAAAATTCCCAAAACTGACACTACTTTTTCTCATGGTATGCAACTGCAGGCAAGTCTTTCAGAAGTGTCAGCCCTGCCTTCTCCCTTTAAAAACCCTTGTGAACCCTTTCCTTAAGAACAGCACCTTGCATCTAAAAGAAATCCTTTCAGATGTGTCTGCCGTGTTGCAGATTCTAAGGAATGTTCTACATTAATGCACTCAGAAAAAAATGCTTTTAAAAACACGCGATGTGCTTAAAGAAAAAAAAAATTAAAGCATCGAATTCTGACATCACATATGAAAGTTAATTGAAATAAGGTTTTAATCACTTATGCCCATACTGCCTTGATTGTCAGTCTCTCAATAGTAAGAGTTTCCTGTTTCAAGGGCCAGTTTATTGAATGTGTGTAATAGGGCAGTTTTCACACTTACAGAGATACAGTGTCAGTATCAAGACATCTTACATGAAGAACTTTAGACTGTTGTGTGGAGCAGTAAGCACTATTCTTACTTGACTTTATCTAAAGCATTGCTATTTTCATCTCAGAGTGCACTGAAGTCTCCACAACTGAAAAAAGTACATAGAGCCTCGACACAAATGATTGAATAGGAATGTGATAAAATAATATGTTTATTAGACTTATTCAGCAGCATCATTTTCCAGTTGTCTTTTCTAATAAAAGTATGCTACAAAGTAATTACAAGCATTCTAATTAGAAATAGTATATATTTTGAGAATTTAGATATAATCAAACAGCAAAAGTCTCAGTGATTATACTTCAGGAATCTTTTATATAAGTAGCTAGCCAGGAATGCTGAAGATCATGTTCCTGTAATCGGAGTTTTCTCAAATGGTTCATGTTGTGGAAACTATCTTGGCTAATTAGCAGAAGAGCTAAAAACATCAACAGTATATTCTGATGGAAGGTTATAGGAACAACCAGGTAACTACAAAGACTGCTTTAGTAGAAATTGTTTCCCTTTCTATTAATATCCACCTCAGGAAATAAATAGTCAATAAAATTAAATTTTCACATTTAAAAAAACCTGAAGAATCTCTGAAATGAACCAATATCTTTCATATTTTGCTGTTTGGAAATAAGCTGTTATAGAAACGTAGCTACTTCATAGTACAAATTACTTCCAAAGACTCCAGCCAAGAACAGAGGTATTCCATTGATGAGCAAGAGAAAAGCTCATTAAGTAGTTGTGGCACTAAAATCTAAATATATCCAGTCTTTATAGGAACACTATTAATGGAATTGTGTTAATTGGAACCTAGAGGGAAAGTACGTGTCTTAAGAGATTGAGAGGAAATTATCTCAGGCAGTTAAAATATTGTAAGAACAACATTTTGCACAGGTAACTATTCAGCATAATAATGCTGCATTGACTGTTCCATCTTTTATTTAATACAAGATAAAGAGATAGCCATTTTTATATACAGTAGTATATAAAATAGGTAGCAAAGATGCCCAGAGCACCAGTAGAAGTTTTAAAAGGTCTTGTTATAAAAGATATACTCTAAAGACCCTGTAAATCAGTTATGTTCCTATATTTGCCTTGTTTGGTTCTTTTTTTTAATTTTAAGCATTTATATAATTAATTTAGCCCTAAATATATGACAAATTCCATACAAATTTCTACCAGCAACATCACTGAACAAGATAATCTTAGAAAAATTTACAAATGTACAATATATTTATAACATTACTTTCAGACAGCTTCAGTGCAAAGATATACATATAGTACATCACGATAATTGTTCATAAAAATAGAAATTGGCATTTGTCAAAAAACAAGGCATAGTTTCAATGTACATCTCCAGCCACTGGCTAAGAGATGGATATATTTTTATAAAGCATTTGAATGTGAACCTTACTCTTCTGTTTATAAAAAATATATGTGCAAATGGATGTGTCTAATTTTCCCTAAACGAGTTACCTAGTTATACCACAGAGTCCTCTTTAACAAGATTGGCGGTGTCTTTAAACGTATCCTCTGTTGCCGTGTAAGCTAGGGGTTGGTCTCTCTTCAGAATAATCTTGGGAGGCAGTGAAGGAGAATGGGAAGGGACAGATTCTGTGTCCTGTTGCTTCTCCTTTTCCATCTGAAACAATCATAAAATCAAACCTTACAATCTAATGCACCATACATCCAACATTAGCTTTCAGAAACAGTAAATAAATATTCCTAACCTTGAACATCACAGAGTAAATTATTTCTGCAAAACACCACCTGCAGCAAAATTAAATACTAATTTCACCTCAGATAGTACACCTGAGTATAAACAATACTAGAAACTCACTCCATACACTGGAACTTCTACTTTAATGCTTAATGTCAGGAGCAGCTGTGCTGCCTGAGCTGAGTCTGTTCAACATCTCATTGTGCATGAAGTTTGGTAACCTCTCCCAACCACTTCAATTCTGCCCTAACCTGGACTGGAATTTCTGTGCTGTTCCACATAGCAGCAGAATCTCCCAATAATCTTTATCCTAGGAAAGCAAGAACAAAGTCTTGCAGTACATTAGCTGAAAAATAGAATTATATAATATAAACAATACCTCCGCATATACTGGGTTTTCAAAATTAGTGTTTTGTTTCTTTTTTCTCTTGAAGAAACTCCACTTTGATTCCTGAAATATAAAAATTATTAAAACTTTATAAATTTTTCTCAAAACTTCTCTGGAAACTGCCAACATTCAGTGTTGGATTTCACTTGCATTGACTGCTACCTCAGTGACTTCAGATGGATGTTCTTACATCACCATGTAGTAATTCTAAGCATGGAACCCAAATTTCTTTTTTTGCTAGATAACCAAGTTATTTCACCTAAAGTATTCACAAAAGGCTAGGCAATAAAAATTACTAAATTACTCCATGGAAGCCTATCATTCCAGACAAGTACATCAAAGAGGAAAAAACTGTCATGAAAACAACACAAGGGAAATTATTGAGAGACATGAAACTACAGTAAATGTTGACTGCAGCTTCCCTAACAATTCCATTTTTTCTGCTCTGGAGCAGAAAGCAAAAATGGCAGCCTTAGAGCCTTTTTATTTCCTACCGGAGGTGCATCTGTACTCTGAGGGGTTTCCGTCGGGCTAGTAGATATCACAGAGGAATACACAGGATTTTCAAAATTTTCATTTTCCTCACTACCAGCTGCTGCTACCTGTAGGAGAAGAAAGAAAATCAACATCCTTCAAAGAAGAAAAGGTGGTCATAAGGGAAAATGAAAGGTGAAAGTCAAGCCAAAATTTATCTTACAAGTGTTGGCCGAACGACTGTAAGTGCACCAGCTGTGCTGGCTCCACCATCTCTGGTCGTATACATTGGATTTTCAAATGTGATTGGCTGTTTCCCTGACTCCACTGCAAAGTTTTCGTTCTATGGAAGAAAAAACCCAACAACTGCAGTGTAATAAACACCTCTATACTCCTAGGAATTAATGGGTAGTCAGACTCTTCATCTTGGGGAACAACACATGCTTACTGTCACACGGGCTTAGACAAAATCTAGTATCTGTTAAAATCATAATATCAGTTTACTTATACTCCCTGACTTAGCAGCCTGGACTACTGATTGCTCCAATATTACCCCATTTCCTAGCTGGACAAAAAACCACATACACATTCCAGTACTTGACTCAAAGTATTTTATGATGAGGGAAAACAACTTTCACAAATCATACATTCAACAGGGAAGAGATATCAAAGGAAGAATAATATCCAAATAAATATTTTAATTTAGAGACTTCTAAATTACATACAAATTAATGAGCAGTAGCTGATACATAAAAGTATGGGATTAATTCATTTTGTCCCAGCAAGGAGATTGCTGTATTTTTGGAGACAAAGCAGTAAGTGTGTCCCCTTACTCATGTCAGAAGAGTTACATCAGGTAGAAGGATAATGAAAACAAAACCCCACCTAGACTCACTTGTCCTACTCTTTGACACAGCCTCATCACAAAACTAGCAAGGAATAGCACAGGAATAGTACAGCAGCTAGTTCCTTAAACCTGCCTCATTTTCACAAACCACTGCTTCATCCCACGTGGATTCATGCTTTTTGCTACAAACTGGCAACAGAAGAAACATGCGGGTCTCAGAGCAGCAGTGGAATTTTCAGGCAGGACCAACTAAAAGCACCTGCCCTTCTTTATTTACTTATTTTTATATGTTTCTAAAGACAATCAAGAATTGGTGAAAGGCGTCAACACCCCTGAAGGTTTACAGGACAAAGACATGGTCAATCATCTTTCTCCACCCCAGGGAAAAGAATGAAAAACAATTCTACAAGTGCAAAACAACCCCAGCTGGTTAAGAAAAACAAGGACCATGTTTACAGAAAAAGCATGGGAAACTACAGTTCCAGTGTTACAACTTATGGGGCCCTGTAAAACCAGGGCGACAGCTACCAGAATATGGTTTGATAACACAGTGAACTCTTGTCAGCTCCCTCAAACTAGCTTGGCTAAGAATAGCCCCACTGAAAAATATCCAACATCTACTCATGCATATATGATGTTAAAAATTTAGGAGGCACACCCTACAGTTCTTCACTGCTATACACCAAACCCTTTGAATTCTTTCCCAGCGAACATAATTTTTTGTTTGTACTCTGAATATATAGGGAGAACTAACACGACGTAAGTAGAAATAGTCTGGATCCAGACCTGTTATTGGCAATGTATAAACTACATTGCTTGAATTTCAGTATGTTAGTATTAGGCCAGAAAATGCCAAGTATGGTCAAGTTCTTTGTGCATGAGGAAGATTTGGGTAATATACATGTGGTAGATAGGGACAGGC
>VZTZ01013140.1:17844-28011 GCA_013400955.1 Drymodes brunneopygia | reverse complement strand
AATTAAATATTTTATATATTAATACTTTTATGTATGAATTTCCAGAAGTTTATTAATAACACTTTTTTGGGGGATTAGCCTAAAAAACATTTACAGATTGGTCACTGGCACAGAATTCCCAGAGAAGCTTCCCTGGATCCCTGAAAGTGTCCAAGGCCAGGCTGGACAGGGCTTGGAGAAATCTGGGATAGTGGGAGGTGTCCCTGCCCATGGAATGGGAATTAAGGTCCCTTCCCACCCAAACCATTCCATAATTCCTTAATCTGTTCTTCCCTGCCTGTGGAATGGTTTCCTTAAGGGTTAAACCCCACAGAAGCACAAATCTCAGCAAACTCGGGTTAAAAACCACCTGGGGAATTGATGATTTACCAAGCCCTGGGCCTGGGGCTGGGTAATGAACGCCTGAGCCGGGATCATTTTCCGATTCCTTTGGGAACAGCTCAGCCCAGAGCGAGCTCAGCCCAACAGCCCCGAAGGGTTTGGGAGCACGGGGGAATGGAGGGGAACTCTGCTGGGCCCAGAGACCTCCAGAGAGGGGCTGAGCGGCCCAGAGCAGGCCTAAATAGCCCAGAACAGGCCGAAATAGCCCAGACCAGCCCTGAGAATTCAGGGTCAGGCCTGAGTAGCCCAGACCAGGCCTCAGTAGCCCAGACCAGGCCTAAATAGCCCAGACCCAGCCTAAATAGCCCAGAGCAGGCCTGAGAATTCAGGNCCAGACCAGGCCTGAGTATTTCAGACCAGGCTGGAGTAGCCCAAACCAGCCCTGAGTAGCCCAGACCAAGCCTTAGTAGCCCAGACCAGCCCTAAGTAGCCCAAACCAGCCCTGAGTAGCCCCGACCAGGCCTGAGTACTCCAGACCAGGCCTGAGAATTCCAAACCAGCCCTGAGTAGCCCAGACCAAGCCTGAGTAGCCCAGACCTAGCTTGAGTAGCCCAGACTAAAGTCATCCACTGGTTTTGCCCACAATTAAACATATTCATCCCGAAACATTGGGTTTGCCTTTTTATGTGCAAAAAATGGGGAATAAAGAAGAATTCCAAGCCCTTGGAAGCATTCAGGCTTTTACAGGAACGAGGAAAACGAATGGAAGGGAACAGAAATGGGGGAATTTCATTAAAAATGATCCTAAATTGGATTGAAACTCAATTTTGGAAAGGAAAATCTCAAGGAAAACTTTCTCAAGGGAAGATTTGCACACAGGAGCTGCAAATCTGGGAATTCACGGTGGGCACATTCAGCAAGGACTGGGAAACAGGGGGAATATTAGGGAATATTAGGGAATACTAGGGAATATTAGGGAATATTAGGGAATATTGGGGAATATTAGGGAATACTAGAGAATATTGTCTCCAGAGCTGGATATTTCCATTCCAAAACAAAAACAAAATCATGGAAAATCCCAGCTCTGCTTCTGCTGGAACAGAGATTCTGATTTTTTTTAGTCAACGAGGAAAATTCAGTTTCCCAACACTTGGAAAAAGTTCGTGGGACTGAGATGAGCACGAAGTCCGTGGATAACGGGATGCTGAACATTCCGTTTGGACAGGAAAATCCAACAAATCCCACCTTTATCCCCCATGGATAAGGAGATAATTCGGGATTTTTCCAGGTCAACACCTGCAACTTTTACTGCTGCAGCTTCTCCCGGGAACAGGCGTGGCTGGGCCTGGCTTAAAGGGAATTTGCAATCCTAGATCCGTGTCCTCATCCCAGAATTCTGGGAAGTGCTTTAGGAGCCCTGTACTCGAATCCCAGGAAATATTTGTTGGAATGGGACCGTTTGGATCATCAGGAAAGGGCAGGGATGTGCTGGGTGTCATATCCAGGTGATCCTGGGTTGATCCATGCCCTCAGTCCTTGGGACAGAATTCTGAATATTCAGAAAACGCGCTTTTCCGAAATCAGGGAATTCTGGCATAAATCCAAACAGAAATGGATCAAATCCCTCTAAACCACCCAACGAATTCCCAAGAAAAGCTCCTCTCTGGGAATTATCCAACCTCAGCTCAAACTCCGGCTTAAAAAAGGAATTTATTGCCGCTGAGTTGAATTTTAGGCCTGGCTTTTCACAGCTGAGCTGGGCTCGGGATTCCTGCCCAGCTCAAGTTTAACTCTTCTTGCAGGAAAATGGCTCAAAAATAAAAATATGGTTGGAAAAGATTGGGGGGAGTGGGAAGTAGCTAAAAATTTATTTTTTTTTAAAATTAAGCTATGAATGGTGTTTTAAGGGGTATCCAGGAATGGGAAATCCCAGTCAGGAATTCCTATGGAAGGCTGGGAAGCAGCCACAGGATCCCAATCCCGGCAGGAATGTGAAATCCACCCCAATTTTCCTGTGGGTGAGGGGGTTCATAAAGCTTCAAGTTCTGCCCTTCCTCCAATTCCTCATTTAAAAATTTCACATTTAAATTTAAACTTTAAAATTCTTCACTTTAAAATTCCCTAATTTTGGAATGGGTTTATGAGGAGAGAATTTTCCAAGTAGAACATTCCCAGTGTTTATCCCTTTTCTCAGCTGTTTTTTTGGGAATGACACCATCCCTGCACGAGTCCTGTGAGGGTTTGAAGTAGTCTCATGTCTGTATCTTTTATCCCATAAATTGGATAAAAATTGTGGAATTAGGGAATTATTAAGGATTGTGGGATTCTGTGGTTCTGGGATTCTGGGATTCTTTTTTTCTGGGATTCTTTGATTCTGTGGTTCTGGGATTCTTGGACTCTATGGCTCTGGAATTCTGGGATTTTGTGGTTCTGGAATTTTGTGGTTCTGAGATTCTGCAGTTCTGGGATTCTGAAATTCTGTGGATCTGGAATTCTGGGATTCTAGGGTTCTGGGGTCCTGGGATTCTCTAGTTTTGAGTTTCTGGGATCTTGGGATTCTGGAATCCTGTGGATGTGGAATTCTGTGGATCTGGGATTCTGCAGATCTGAGATTCTGGGATTATTTAATTCTGTGGTTCTGGAATCTGGGATTCTGTGGATCTGGGATTCTGGAATTTTGTGGTTCCGGGATTTTTGGATTCTGTGGTCCTGGGGTTCTGTAGTTTTGGGATTCTGGGATTGTGGGATTCTGGAATTCTGTGGTTCTGGGATTCTGTAGTTCTGGGATTCTGGGATTCTTTAATTCTGTTGTGGGATTCTGCTGTAGTTCTGGGATTGTGGGATTCTTTAATTCTGGAATCCTGTGTTTTGGGGATTGGGGGATTCTGTGGTTCTGGAATCTGGGATTCTGTGGATCTGGAATTCTGGAATTCTGTGGTTCTGGATACTGGGAGTCTGCAGTTCTGGGATTGTGGGATTCTGTGTGATTCTATGGATCTGGGATTCTTGATTCTGGGATTCTTTAATTCTGGAATCCTGTGTTTTGGGGATTGGGGGATTCTGTGGTTCTGGGATCCTGGGATTCTGGGATTCTGTGCTTCTGGGGCACTCCCAGAGCCCCGTTGGAATTGTAGGAAGTTATTCCCGAGACTCGGGCTCAGCTGGCCTGGGATCAGAGTGCTCCAGCCCCGCATTCCCCTCCTGTTTTCCAGCCTCAGCTCGGCCTGGGTCAATCTTTAACTCCTCTCCCAGTGCCAGCTGCGACCTTCAGGATAAATGAGTAACTCCTGTCCCGCCGGGAATTCTTCCATGGATTTCTCTTCCTGCTCCACGCTGGCTTTGCTGGATCCGTTGGCACAGCCTTTGTTTTGCCCTCGCGTCCTCGGCTCCCGTTTTTTGGGATTAACCATTCCTTTGGGAACTCAGTCCCAAGGTTCAATCCGTGCCCCTCGGGATGGAAAGCACGGGCATTAATTAATGCACCTGGAGATAATTTATTCATGGCGTTAATCACCCCTGACAAACGAGGCCATCCCTGCCCACGGAGCTTTTCCATGGAGTTATTTTTGTATCTTTCCATGGAAATCGGGAAGGCGTGGAGGGCAGGAGGTTCAGGCCCGGGAGGGTCCGGGTTGTTCATCCACATCCAAACGGAGAAAATTCCTTAAAAGTCACTGTGGGGCCAAGATGCCCCTCAAGGGTGTTTGCAGTTGGACTCGGTGATCCCAAAAATCTTTCCCAACATTAATCCCCATCCCTGGAATTGTCTAAGGCCAAGTGGATGGATATTGGTATAAAGGGAATAAAACCTGATTTTCCACTGGATACTGGGATAAAGGGAATCAAACATCCCGATTTTCCATCTAGATATTGGGATAAAGGGAATAGAACATCCCATTTTCCAGCTGGATATTGGGATAAAGGGAATCAAACATCCCGATTTTCCATCTAGATATTGGGATAAAGGGAATAGAACCTGATTTTCAGCTGGATATTGGGATAAAGGGAATAAAACCTGACTTTCATCTGGATATTGGGATAAAGGGAATCAAACATCCCAATTTCCAGCTGGATATTGGAATAAAGGGAATCAAACATTTGGATTTCCAGCTGGATACTGGTGAAAAGGGAATATTTGGATAAATATGGATATTTGGATAAAATACTTGATCCAGTTGAAGCGGGATCCTGGAATCCCTGATCCAAGCAACCGATCCCAGGCATTGATTTATTCCCTCATTTCTTATCGTTGTCACCTGCAAAGAGGAGAAGGAGAATTCCAGAGGGATATCCTTGGGAAGCTGGGAATGAAGACCAGATGAGACAGAGGTGCCTCAGATCCCAATGTTTTTATCTCCAGAAGGAATTTCCCACTTCAAAGAGAGCAGCTGGAAAGCCAGATTCCAATGGGATGCAGATCTGGGGGGTTTTCCTCCTTTTTCCCTCCTTTTCCCTCCATTCCCTGATTTCTTGTGTCCCCAGGATGCCAAAATCAGGGCAGGATTCCTATGGAAGAGGGGAAAAATTATTAAAAGTATAAAAAATTCTCTATCCAATCCATCAGAGGGCTGCAGGACCAATCCAAAGGCTGATATCCCAGGAATTTCGATCCATGGTCTTGCTGAATTCCATGGATTTTGCCCCAATTAAGAAGGGCAGTGCAACAGGAACCCTCCAAAAAGCATCGCTCTCCCGGCAACATTCCATAGGGAGTTGGGAAAACCTCAGTCCTCAGCCAAAACATTCCCAAATTTTTCCTCAATGGCTTGGATTTGTTTTGGGAATTTCTTGAGTTCATGGCAGTCTGAGCAGCTGAAATTTTGGGAATTTCCTGAGCTCCTGATCAGCTGAAATTCTGGGAATTTCTCAAGCGTCTAATCAGCTGAAATTTTGGGAATTTCTCGAGCTCATAGCAGCCTGATCAGCTGAAATTTCGGGAACCTCTGGAATTCCTGATCAGCTGAAATTCTGGGAATCTCTGGAGGTCCTGATCAGCTGAAATTTTCGGAATTTCTCAAGCTCCTGTCAGCCTAATCAGCTGAAATTTTGGGAATCCCTGGAGCCCCTGATCAGCTGAAAAACCCCATTTATTTCCAGCCTGCCCGAGTTTTTAAAGCTCTTTTCTTCCCCCGGGAGCATTTTGGGGATGAGTTTTCCTGCTGGCAGCCGGAGCTGAGTTATCACTTCCAGCCGGGAATGCTGACAGCGCTCAGCTCCCTCCCTTGCCAGAATTTTGGGGAGAAAATAAAACTTTTGTGTAACTCCTGGAGCGGCCGATTCCGAGTGACTCATCCTGAGGGAAGGACTGCACAGGATGAGCTAAAAATAAGGAGCAGGAGAAGCTCCAGCAGATCCGTCAGGGCCATCCCGGAGCCTCAAATCCTCGGCTGGAGGTGGGAAACTGATCCCGGCTCATCCCAAATCATTCCTAAGGTCGGAATTCCTATGGAAAATCTCCTCAGTGGCACTGTTCCCTCTCAGGAGGTTTTGAGGGTGGTTTGAGGGTTTGGAGGTTTTTTTGGTTCATCTTCTCCTGTCTGTCCAGGGCTGGATGGGAGGGAAGGGATCCCCTCTGGAATTCCTGATTCCCTAGGCTGTGCCTTTTGGCTCATGCTGGATTTTATCCGCTCACCCGCTGGGAATCTGGGATTCCTTTCCTTCCATCTCGGGTCCATCTCCCTTGACGTTTTTGGGAGATCTCCCTGCTGGGCCAAAATCTCCCTGGTGGATTCCTTGAGTCCTTTGGGTTGGGTGGACAGCATTCCTTGATCCTACAGGATCCGAATTCCCTGTTCTCCTGGCTTTTCCCATGCAGTGGGAAGAGCATGGAAGAGGGGAAAGGAAGCTCTGCCATTTTGGGAGGACTCATCCCTGTGGTTTTGGTGGACACCATTCCATGATTCTAGAGGATCTGAATTCCCTGCTTTCCTGGCTTCTCCTGGATCCTGCTGCAGCGGGAACAGAATGGAAGAGGGGGATGGAAACTGAAATTCTGGGAGTCTGATCCCTGTGGTTTTGGTAGATACCATTCCATGATCCCACAGGATCTGAATTCCCTGTTCTCCTGGTTTTTCCTGGATTCTGCTGCATTGGGAAGCGCATGGAAGAGGGAAAAGGAGGCTCTGCCATTTTGGGAGGTCTCATCCCTGTGGATTTGGTGGATACCATTCCATGGCAAAGGTCTCCTACAGGCTCTGAATTCCCAGCGTTCCTGTCTTCTCCTGGATTCTGCTGCAGTGGGAACAGAATGGAAGAGGGGGATGGAAACTGAAATTCTGGGAGTCTGATCCCTGTGGTTTTGGTGGACACCATTCCATGATCCTACAGGATCTGAATTCCCTGTTCTCCTGGTTTTTCCTGGATCCCACTGCAGTGGGAAGAGCAAGGAAGAGGGGAAAGGAGGCTCTGCCATTTTGGGAGGACTCATCCCTGTGGTTTTGGTGGACACCATTCCATGATCCCACAGGATCTGAATTCCCTGTTCTGGCTTTTCCTGGATCCCACTGCAGTGGGAATCACGTGGAAGAGGGAAAATGAGACTCTGCCATTTGGGAGACCTCATCCCTGTGGTTTTGGTGGATACCATTCCATGATCCCACAGGATCTGAATTCCCTGTTCTCCTGGTTTTTCCTGGATTCTGCTGCAGTGGGAAGCGCATGGAAGAGGGAAAAGGAGGCTCTGCCATTTTGGGAGGTCTCATCCCTGTGGTTTTGTGGGATAAGGACTCAGCAGGTGACGGAATTGATGGAACAACTCCACGCCCACCCACAGGGAGGGAAAATCCTTTGTGTCCATCCAAAGATGACTCTCAAACAACACCGGGAGCATCCCAAATTCCCCACCCTCCTGTTCCATCATTTCCCTCCGACAGGGGCTCGGAATCGCGTCCCAAAATCCGCCCCCGGTCCCTGCGGCCATTGTTTGAAGGGATTGCCGAGTTTGGGATTTATTATCCCGAACGCCTGGCCAACGTAAATGTTTCCTTTCCTTAAAGCCAGCAAGGATTTGTAATATTCCTACGGATAATCCTCCCCTCCGACCACATCAAGGAGAGGGCAGCGAATTCCAGGGAGGAACACACAATTCCCGCCCTGGGAGAAGCCGTGGTGAGTAATCCGATGTTGCTCAGATTCCAGCTTTTATCACAGCCCTGAAATATCCGTGACATCCCAGAGCTCTAAATGATAAATCTCAATCCTTCTGAATCCCAATCCTGCAATTCCTACAACTCCCAGGGATTGTCTCATCTGGGAGCAGAAGGTTTTTGTCGCCGGGAAGGGGAAATCTCCTGTCTGGGAATGATGGATTTGACATCTCCCCAAGGTTAACTCTACACTGCTCCTTTTCCAGCAGGTTTGTATCCCAGGAAATCATTTTTTTTCATGGAATTTCTTGCTCCTTGATGGCCCTTCAATGTTTTCTGGGATGTTGATCCCACAGAGTGCTGATCCCACCCCAAAGAAACCCAGTTTAATTTTGGGGAGAAAAAGGTCCAACCCAACAGTGATTTCAGTGACTTTTATTCCAAGGCAGCAAATTGTGGAGATTCCCAAAGATCAAATGGATGAATCTCATTTTTCCTGATCCTGGAATTAAGTGACTCCGTATCCACTTTATCCTTCCCTTTCTGTTTGTTTTTATTAAAAATCAGTCATTTTTAGCTAAAAAGGTCTTTCACCTTGAAGGATTTAAGGAAAACACCTGGAATTGGGTCCTGGTGACCTTGAAAAAAACACCTGGAAAATTCCAAAATGACCTAAAATGGCTCCACAAATACAAAATAAACGCATTTTTAAGTCCGGTTCAAACCAGTTTCACGTCTGGGTGATTTGGGTCACCAGTGGGAGCTTCCACCTCCTCCAGGTTCCTCTGGAGCTGGGATTGGAATTTCCCAACCGAGGAGGAGGATTGAGCTGGAGCCTCCATGAATCTTCCTCCATGAGATCTCACTGATCCTTAAAAAGTTGGAATTCTCCTCCCAGCCTTTCTCAGGAGCAAAGGACAAGTGCCACAACCTCCAGCAGAGTGCTGGGAATTACGGATTTTATCTCCATAATATTGGAATTCTGTCACGGCCCCAAATCCAAATTAAATTCTGACTGGCTTAGTGACCTCCGAGTAAAAATCTCCATCTTTTTTAGACCTGGATTTATAATCCAGGCTGGAATCCCAGCAGACAGCTCAGTTCTGCTCTTCTTCCTCTTTCCAGGTGGGCCTTTGCTTTCCATGGAATTCTCTTTCAGTCAGCATTCCCTTGAAATCAGCATTCCTTTGAAATCAACATTCCCTCTAAATCAGCATTCCCTTTAAATCAGCATTCCCATTAAATCAGGATTCCCTTTAAATCAACGTTCCCTCTAAATCAACATTCCCATTAAATCAGGACTCCCTTTAAATCAGCATTCCCTTTAAATCAGGATTCCCTTTAAATCAACATTCCCATTAAATCAGGATTCCCATTAAATCAGCATTCCCATTAAATCAGCATTCCCTTTAAATCAGGATTCCCTTTAAATCAGGATTCCCTTTAAATCAACATTCCCATTAAATCAGCATTCCCATTAAATCAGGATTCCCTTTAAGTCAGGATTCCCTTTAAATCAGGATTCCCATTAAATCAGGATTCCCATTAAATCAACATTCCCATTAAATCAGCATTCCTGGACTCCAGGAGCTGGCAGAATTAAAATTCCTGGAATATCTCCTCCCAGCCTCTGGAATCCACCCTGTGCTGTGGGAAGAAGGTTGAGGAAAGGGCTGCTGGTTGAGTTTCCCGGGATTTAACCCATCTTTGGGATGGACCACAGCCCTCGTTCCCTTTTTTCCCTTACTCTGCATTTGCACAGCCCATAATTTCCATCATTTCCATCATTTCCATCATTTCCATCATTTCCATCATTTCCATCATTTCCATAATTAGAAGCCGGAGGGATCTGTGTGGGACATTGGGATGCGGCGTTTGGAGCTGGGAATTTGAGGAATCTCCTCCCCAAATGAGGGCTTTTCTGACCTGGAATTAGTTTAAATGAGCAGTTCAGATTAAATTAGCAGGTTAGTTTAAATGAGAGTGCAGCTCAGTTTAAACCAACAGTTCAGTTTAAATTGGGCGGCAGTTTAAACAGGAGTTTAGTTTAAATTATCAGTTTATCTTAAATTAGCAGTTCAGTATAAATTAGCAGTTCAGTTTAAATTAGCATTTTAGCTTAAATTAGCAGTTCAGTATAAATTAGCAGTTCAGTTTAAATTAGGCAGCAGCTCAAATAAGCAGTTCAGTTTGAACTGGACAGCAGTTTAGTGTTAAACTAACAGTCTGGTTTAAATTAGCAGTTTAGTTCCAATTAGCAGTTCAGCTTAGTCTAAATGAGCAGTTCAGTTTAAATTAGCCCAAAAAAGCCACCTCTATTTTAGGTCCCTGCAACGCCAGAGGCACAATCCCAGCCCAGCTGGGGTGGGAGGGTGCTGGAAAATCCAATCTCGTGTCCCAGACTGGAATTCCAGGCTCTGCCAAGGGATTTTTCAGGAGGTTGGAAGTGAAATCCAGCTCCTCTTCATCTCCTCTGAGTTTCTGTGTGTTGGTTAAACCTTGATCTTTCCCTTCCCAAACCTTCCCAAATCTTCCCAAACCTTCCCAAACCTTCCCAAACCTTCCCAAACCTTCCCAAACCTTCCCAAACCAAACCTTCCCAAACCTTCCCAAACCAAACCTTCCCAAACCAAACCCTCCCTTCCCAAACCTTCCCAAACCTTCCCTTCCCAAACCTTCCCAAACCAAACCTTCCCTTCCCAAACCTTCCCTTCCCAAACCTTCCCAAACCTTCCCAAACCTTCCCAAACCTTCCCAAACC
>VZTZ01013140.1:1518-17504 GCA_013400955.1 Drymodes brunneopygia | reverse complement strand
ACCTTCCCAAACCTTCCCAAACCAAACCCTCCCTTCCCAAACCTTCCCAAACCTTCCCAAACCTTCCCAAAACCTTCCCAAACCTTCCTTTCCCAAACCTTCCCAAGCCTTCCCTTCTGTCTCTCCAAAGGGATTTTATTCCAAAGGTCATGGAAGAGGCCTGGGCAAACATTTATATTGTTTAGTTTGGGATTTTTTCCAACAAAGTTTGGGATTTCAGGGTCATCCCACTCCGAGGAAGGCAGGACTGTGATCCCACAAAGATCCTTAAGGATCATCCATTCCCACCCCATTCCATGGGCAGGGACACCTCCCACTGTCCCAGGGGGCTCCAAACCCCATCCAGCCTGGCCTTGGGCACTGCCAGGGATCCAGGGGCAGCCACAGCAAATCTGGGAATTCCAGCCCAGCCAGGAATTCCTTCCCAATCTCCCATCCATCCCTGCCCTCTGGCACTGGGAAGCCATTCCCTGTGTCCTGTCCCTCCATGCCTTGTCCCCAGTCCCTCTCCAGCTCTCCTGGAGCCCCTTCAGGCCCTNTCCTGGAGCCCCTTCAGGCCCTGCAAGGGGCTCTGAGCTCTCCCTGGAGCCTTCCCTTCTCCAGGGGAACATTCCCAGCTCTCCCAGCCTGGCTCCAGAAGGATCCCGTGGGTGCTCTGTGGGTGCTTTGGGTGCCATCCCTGTGGTTTTGGATGGAGTTGGACGGAGAAGGAAAAGAGGGATCCAGACCTGGATAAGGCTGGGAGTTGGGTGCAGTTCCCAGGGGAGCTCTGCTGCTGCTCCTCCCCGAGCAGGGAATGAAATGTTTGGCACCACCATTCCCAAGCCATTCCCAAGCCATTCTCAAGCCATTCCCAAGCCATTCCCAAGCCATTCTCAAGCCATTCCCAAGCCATTCCCAAGCCATTCCCAGCTTTCCTGCATCCCAAGCTGCCCTTTCTCTCCCAGCTCTTGCGTCCCTGCACTCTGGGAATGTCCTGTCCCAGCCTTTCCCAGCCGTTTCCTGCAGGAACAACACCAGGACAGGCTCCACACACCAGGGTTTCATTGCAGCTGCACTTCCACAAAACGATCGTTAGAGAAAGAATCGGAATATTTCCCCCAAAAACCTGGAATTCCCTCTTTTTTTCAGCGTTCCTACTGATCCCCTTTCCCGTTTTAGGGGTTCCTCTCTTCCCTTGGCACCTGAGCTCGCTCCGGGCGCCGCCCACGCCGCGGATTTGGAATCCTGACATCACCCGGACAATGAATTCTTCACTCAGCTTGGCCCCAGTCCCCTCCAGCTCCCCAAATCCAAGGATAAAGTTGCTGCAGGACGTGGCCAGAAGGGGAGGGGAAAACCAGAAAAACAAAACAAAATCCGAGCCTGAACCGTTCCAGCCAAGCTGCAGCCACCCAAAAATGCAGGAGCAGCACAAAAAAGGAGCCACGCTGTGCCCTCACCAACTCCCACTCCGTAATTTAAGGAAAATGCTGAAGGTTTGGGATTTTTAAAACCCTTCTCTGGTTTCCTCAGGGCAAGGGAAAAAAAATAAAAAGAAAAAAGGGAAGAGAGAGAAAAAAAAAATTCCTTGTGTTCTTTCCCTGAGTAAACAGCAGAGTTCAGGGATTTATCCAGGATTGGAGGATCCTTCCCCTCGGTTGGGTTTGCTCCCTGATTTCTGATTTTGTTCCCGGGTTCTTTGGGAGAGCAGGAGCTCCTCGTGGCACAGGAAAGGGATATTTGAGCTGATCCAGGGGAAAATTCCTGGTGTTTTCGATGAGAGACGGATGAAATGGAAGTGGTGGGGAGGGAAGGGTTGTCCTTTAATCATCCCTTTAATCATCCCTTTAATCATTCCTTTAATCATCCCTTTAATTATTCCAGGCCTTCTGCCTGTGCCAAGGAATTTTCCTATTCCATGGGATAGCAGTGAGGGGAAAGAAAGGAAATTTCTATCCCAAGTTCTTAAGGGTCACAACGACCTCTAATCAGCTTTCCCTCAGGAAAAGGGGATTGGGGATAACGTTTGGATCTCATCAAGAACCCAAACGTGGCTCTGGAGCCTGAGGGACTCCAAAGTTCAGCTGTTCCCATTTTTCTCCATGGGACAGATGGAATTTCCCATCATTCCCCACCGCCCAATAGGTAAATAAACCCCACGGAATCCTGGGAAATGTAGTTTGGCTCTGGGAATTTTCCAGTGCTGGAAGTGATACCATTGATCTTTCTCTACAAAGATATTTTGGTGCTTGTCCTGAATATTTTATTGATAAATTTCAAATCTTAGGGGAAGGGGGGAATTCCGCTTTTTTTTTTGTTAAAGGCAGGAAAACTCCTAAAACCAGTATGGATAAATTAATTTTCTTTTCAGAAACGTTGGAAAAGCCTGAGGATCTGCCCATGCCATTCCTGATTATTTTAAGGATGATTTTTTTCCCCTTCTTTTAGAGCCACCTATTGTGGTTATTCCTTTAAAAATGAAACTGAAAATTGAAATTAAATTGAAATTTAAAAATGAAAAATTCCTTTGAAAATGTCGAGACCGGTCCTGGCTGCTCAAATTGGGAATGTGAAGGGAATTCTGGTTGTCTGTCAAAGATGGAAAAGAAGTTTTGGGATTGGGGAAGAGAATCTCCATCCCAAATCTATTGTGAGCCATAGCCTGGCCCGGATGATTCCAGTGGAAAATCAAAGGAAGGATTTAACGGAGGAGATGGAAAATGTCTGGGAAAGAAGAAAACCCAGGGAAGCCATGGGCTGATTCCAAGCCTTTTTCCATGCTGGGATTTGGTGTCCAGCAATTCCTTCAGGATAAAAGGTGGGCTCTGTTTCCAGTCTCACTTTGGGGGGGATTTTCCCTGGATTTTGGGCACTCCAGTTCCATGGTGAGCACGCTGAGAGGTGCCTGGAGATGCTCCAGGAATAATCCAGGAGAAATTCCCAGTTGTGGGAGCTGGGAAAGGGATTCCAGGGGGATCTTCTGGCTCTGCACAAGTCCCTGACAGGAGGGGGCTCGGGGGGGATTTGGGATCTGCTCCCAGGGAACAGGGACAGGAGGAGAGGGAACGGCCTCAGGCTGGGCCAGGGAAGGGTTAAATTGGATATTTGGGATCATTTCTCCATGGAAAGGGTGCTCAGGCCTTGGAACTGCTCAGGGAGGTTTGGAGTCCCCATCCCTGGAGGTGTCCAAGGAATTCCTGGATGTGGCACTCAGCTTGGACTCGATGATCCCAGGATCTTTCCCAGCCTTAATAATCCTGGGATTCTCTCTGCCATCATCCCATGAACCACATTTCCATACAAATACAAACATTTCCTTGCCCCAGTCCCTGCAGGATTTTATCCATCAGCCTCCTCCCCTTAAATCCCAGGCCTGGAAATCCTTATCCCGGTGTTGGCAGCGGGATTTTTAGGGATGTGGATTCCCTGTTTGTGCCAGGTCCCTGTGCACCTGCAGGGCTGCAATTCCCGGCCGCTTTCCCATTTTTCCATGCAGGAAAACCTCCCAAGTGCCACTGGGAGAAATCCTGGGATAGCTGGGGAGGGACAGTGAGCCCGGAATTAAAGCTGGGTCAGGAAACCCAAACGCGGCACTGGAGAGGGCGGAAGGAGCATCCTCTGGAAGTTGGGAATTCTCCTCTCTCCTCAACAATTCCAGCTCCAGCTGCGCCATCCCGGGATGGAGAAAAAGCTCCCAACCCTCAGCTGAACTCTCCGGCCTTTTAAAGAAGAGGCCACTCTTTTATTTACTGCTCTTGGAAGGGCAGGAGAGCTCCGGCTCCCGGCCAGAATCCAGGCGGGAATAACGGCTCCAAAGAGCAACTTGAACTTGGAGGAGCCTCTTGACTCCCATCTTTCTCCTTTCCTGGAGCTGAGCGCAGCCGGAATCCGTCGGAATCCGCCCGCGGAGCTGGCACGGCCCGTCATTATCTTTGCCATCGGCATCCCGGGCTTCTCTTGCTTACAAAAGGGGAATATTTACGCCAGGAGGCTGTGGGAACACAGCATTCCCCCCCTGGCACGGATAAATCACGGCACAAACTCGATCTGGATCTGCAGGGAACGGACAAATCCATAAAATTCCCTGGATGGAGAGGGTCAGGCCCTGCGCTGCCAATCTTGGCTGACGCAGGGAACGGGAGGATTCATTCCAAGGAATTCCTGATGATCCCAGCCCCCCAGCCCTGCTCCTGAGTAAATATTGGGATTATTGCCATTGATTGATGGAGGATTAATTGGTGTAATTATCGTGGATCAGCTGTGATTTCAGCTTGGTTAACACAGATTTTATGGAACTTTTAACCCCCTGAACATCGCGTTAAACGATCTCATTAATAATCATTAATTAGATCATTATGAGGCTTCCAGAAACACAATCAAAACATCATTTAAAGGTGCTGAACGCCATTTTCGGACAGGAAGATCTGAGAACCCGGCTGCTGAAAATCCCGAGCCTTTCAAGCGCTGCCAATCCCAGAAGTCAAAAAGAGGGAATAAAGGCTGGCCTGGGGAATGCGTGTGGAGCCATTGTTCCCCTGCTGTCAGTCAGCAGCCTGTGGTTCCCGACAATGGAATTGTTTTCCAAAGCTTCCCAAAGTTTACTCTGCGGAGTCATCGCAGCCTCGTGAAATCCGACTCCCGCTGGTGCTGCGGTCGGGAAATGAACCCGGGAGGATTCTCCTTGTTCTCCTCGCGGCTGCAGCTTCAGGATTGGCCCTCGGAGAGCGCTTGGGGATGCAGCTTTAATAATCCCAAATCCTCTTCGTCGTGGAAGGAATCACCTGAGTACATTCCAACGGCCTTTATCATCCGTGGAATCCGTGGGTATTTGTTGGATATTGCTCCTTGAGAATTTTGAAAAAAGTTATTTCAGCTTCTTGTACCCAACTTTTCCATCAGAGGGGGGGTTTGGTTCCGGAGCCTCCCGCTGTTGGAATGTACAGGAGAGCTTGGGTTGGGGATGGGATGGAATTTGGGATCATCACAGTTCATAATTCCTCTCATGGAATGGTTTGGATTGGAGGGACCTTAAAGCTCATCCAGTGCCACCCCTGCCATGGGCAGGGACACCTCCCATTGTCCCAGGCTGCTCCAAGCTCCATCCAGCCTGGCCTTGGGCACTGCCAGGGATCCAGGGGCAGCCACAGCAAATCTGGGAATTCCAGATCAGCCCCTCCCTGCTCTCCCAGCCAGGAATTCCTTCCCGATATCCCATCTAAATCCAACCTCCTTCAGCTCAAAGCCATTCCCTGTGTCCTGTCCTTCCATCCCTTGTCCCCAGTCCCTCTCCAGCTCTCCTGGAGCCCCTTCAGGCCCTGCAAGGGGCTCTGAGCTCTCCCTGGAGCCTTCTCCTCTCCAGGGGAACATTCCCAGCTCTCCCAGCCTGGCTCCAGCCCTGGGAGCAGCTCCGTGGCCTCCTCTGGATTCACCTCCAGCAGTTCCACATCTTTCCTGTGCTGGGAGCCCCTTGAGGAGGTTGAGGTTTCCCCCATAATGATTTTTTTGTTGTTGTTGACTGACCCTGACTTACGGAAACCAAAGTTTTTAGTGACTCTACAGCACTTTTTCCAAACTTTCCATGGGATGTAGGGGGAATATTCTCAGTTTGGGCTGGAATTCTCTGCTGGAAGCAGGATCAGATTGGAGGAACATTTGGAACCAGCAGCTGATTTTTAAGGAACCCACGGAGAGCTCGGAGCCACTGCATGAACTCTGCCCACCTTTTATATCCCTTGGGATTGTCCAACCCAAATTCCCAGCATTCCTGAACCTCTCCTGCTGTGAAGCTTCATCTGTGGAGAAAATCCAGCATTTCACAGGATCACAGCATGGATTCTGTTGGAAAAGATCTCCGAGATCCTGCAATCCAAGCTGTGACTCCATTTGTTACACGTGGGAATTGTGGAAATGCAGGGAATTTTCTGGGATCTCCCTGTGGTCGGTTGTGATTAACGGGAAGAAAGGAAGATTTTCCTGGACCAAACAGCTCTGGAATAATTCAGTTTTCCAAAGGGGATCCAGAGTGGGAATGTGCTTGGGAAGGGAGGAGGCTTTGTTGTCCCAGCAGGGAGCAGTGACAGGAGTTCCAGGGAAAGCTGGCACTGCATTCCAACATTTCAATATTTATGGAAAGGCGACAAAAGGTCTCTGAAAACACCTTTGGCCCTGCCTTCACCTCATTAAACCCTTGGCATTCCCTGGATTCAGCCCAAGGAGCTGCCAAAAGCCTGGGATAGGGGAGCAGTTGGGTTGCTGGGTAAAAACTCAGCGACCTCATTGACCTCAGGCCTCATCCTCAGCCTCTGGAATGATTGGGAAATCTCCATGGATTTCCAAAGTCCTGGGAAGGGGAGCAGAACGAGGCAGGAAAGGTCTGGCCAGGGTCACCTCCTTGGTTTAATGTCCCTGCCCAGGTGTCACCCTGGGGCTCCTGGAATAAGGAATGGCAGGAGCTCCTTCCCATCCCTTTCCAGCTGCACCACAGAATTCGGGATTAAAGAAGCCCTTGAAGGGCTCTGAAAGGAGGAAATCAGAAGGACTTTCCTCCAGTCTGACCTGGCAGTGTCCAAGGCTGGGTTGGACATTGGGGCTTGGAGCAGCCTGGGATAGTGGGAGGTGTCCCTGCCCATCCAGGGGCTGGAATGGGATGATCCTTAAGGTCCCTTCCAACCCAAACCATCCTGGAATTCTGGGATCCTCATTGCCCTGTATGCAAGGATTTTATGGAGCGTCACAGTCCTGGCTCCCTTCCAGCAGAGTGACCCCAAAAAACCACTCAGGAGGGTTGGAATGAGGTGGTGTTAAAGCTCTCTCCCATCCCAAGAAATTTTGGGATTCCATGGAGCCACCCAGGACAAGGATTTGGCGTGGCAGGACTTTTCCTGTCCATGAAACTTCGTTAATGATTCCCGAGGGCCAGGAAAACGCTCCCTAAAAAATCCCACTGTGAACTCCAGCCCGCTCCTGGAGTTCAACATTAACAGAGGTCGATGTTCTCCAACTCCACAGGATCAGAGCTCGGGATCAATGGAAAACCAGCAGGAGACTGGAGAGGAAATGCAGTCCTGAATAAATGATGAGGTTGTTGCTGTTCCATCCCTGCCGTCCCCTTCGGGATGGTTGAACAATCCCTTTGTCCCACACTTTTCTGCTCGGGGCAGGAATTTGTAATCAGGCAGGGAGTTAATGTGTAAAGCAGGGAAAATGAACTTCCAGAGGCTGGGATGAAGCAGGGAGACAGCAGGAATAGAGTTCCCAGCCGTTCCTGGCTTACCTGATCTCAGCCAAGGGTCAGGATTTGATAAAACACCAATGAATATTGAGGGAGAAAAATCGGGAATAAACTGGGCCTAAAGCACTCCGTGGGTGCTCTGCGCCTGGAATTGGAACTTGGTGCTTTGGAGAAGGAATTTTTCCATCCCTTGGTCTCCTCTGCCTGGTACAGGCAGGGAAAATGTGTGGATTCCTAAGGATGCGAAGACAAAAGTCAAGAATGTGAAAGGAGTGGGTGATCTGCGTGGATCCCAGAATCATGGAATGGTTTGGGTTGGAGGGATCTGAAGGATGATCCCATTCCACCCCCTGGATGGGCAGGGACACCTCCCACTGTCCCAGCCTGGCCTTGGGCACTGCCAGGGATCCAGGGGCAGCCACAGCAAATCTGGGAATTCCAACCCAACCCCTCACAGCGAGGAATTCCTTCCCCTCTTCTCTGAATCCATCCCTCTGTCCTGTCCCTCCAGCTCCTGATGAAAATTCCCTCTCCAGTTTCCCTGGAGCCCCTTCAGACACCAGAAGCTGCTCTGAGATGTCCCCACCTCCTTCTCCTCTCCAGGCCCAGCATTCCCAGCCTGGCTCCATCGGGAAGGTGCTCCAGGCCCTTTATCCACTCCGTGGCCTCCTCTGGACTTGTCCCAACATTCCCAGACTGGAATCCTGTCCTGGGAGGCAGCTGCACATCCCACATCCCAGCAGAGAGGGAACAGGAACAGCTGGGAATGGCACCGTGTCCACGTGATCCCATTGGATCCAGCTGAAATCCCATTGGATCCAGCTGAAATCCCATTGGGAAGCACTGCCAGGACCACCCGAACTCAATCCTAACAAAGCTCCTGGTGGGACTTTATTGTGTTAAACTCAAGTGCTGGGAGCCAGGTTTAGTTGGTCTGAGCTTAATTACACCCAGAATAATTTCAATCCGCTGTTTCATAAACATCCCAGAATTCCAGTCTGGGCCTTGATCAGCTCCACGGATCAGGATGGATCAATTTAAACTCAAAACTAGGACTAAAGGTAAAGCTCACAGCGTTCCCAAGGGCAGATGTGCAAATTTGGGGCACTGAGGTGTTTTCTGGACAGGGAATTTCAAGTTGGATTTAGTGTGGGAAAAGCAGGACAAAACATGGATAACAGGGGAAAGAAAAAGTCCAAGTTCTCCTTTGATGTTTAGGAATCCTCTCCAGCCTGGATCCAACTGCTGGATGTGTGGAAAGGGTCAGAACAATCTGGGAACAATTGGGAATAAATTTCCAACCTCAGCATTTGCTCCTCAGGACACACAAAATTCCCAAGTTTTTCTCCTTCCCCACTTAATCCTCAATGACAAAACCAGCCCCAAATGTGACTAAAGGAGAATTCCGATAAAAACATGGATTTTTTGGCCTTGGAGAAGAAACCGGGATTGGGTTTGGGTTTTTTCCACCCATGGTGAGACTCCTCTGATCTCCCTAAACCAGCAGTGATTTGAAGGAAAATCCTGTGGGATGGGATTTTCCTGGATGTCTCTGCATCCTGTAGGATCCGATCCCGTGCAGGGAGTTCCCTGTGCAAGATCTTCACAAAACATTCATGGATGAACTCCCTGCCTGGGATTTGGGAATGGAACAGGCACAGCAAGTAGGATGTGGAAGCTCAGGGATGAATCCTGAATTCCCAATCCTTTTCCTGCCAGGTCTGATCCTCCCCAAGTTCCTGAGTGAGAATCGAGCCGGGGGAAGAGCGGGAAGAGAACGAGGAGCTGGGATATCAGTCCTGGTCAAATCCATCTTTGGGAATCTGAGCCATCCCCACACTTCCAAGGGATTTTCCGCCAGCAGGAGGAGGGATGAGATCAGAGACTGACGGGAGGCTGAGACAAGCAGGAATAGCAGGACGTTTTTAGGGAAGAACTAAATATTTTGGGATCAGATGAAAACTCTGTGATTGGCAGGGAGGGAGAGAGGGAGGGGTATCCAGAAACGAAGATTCCGAAGGAAGCCGGGGTGAAATCCGGAGCCACACAAGGTGGCAGTGCAGATTGTCACCGAGGGCTTGGGGACATTGGGAAAAGGCTAAAAATATCCCATGGGATCAGATGCAGCAGGAGAATCCAGGCATTCACTGCTGGTGTCATTCCATCCAGGAATTCTGCTCGGGTGACTCCGCTGGGTTTGGAGTCCACAGGACAACACCCGGGTTAATCCCTGATTGTTCCCATGGATTAATGAACAGCATTTCCTGATCCACTTTGGTTCTATCCCGAATTTATCCAACTTTTCCATCGTCATTCTTTGTCACCAGCACTTGGATGAGGCTGAGCCCAATTGGGCCCTCAAGGAGCACAGAGAGATTCCAAAATCCCCGATCCAGTGCTTGGATCTGACAGCCAGGGGCACGTGGAATGAGCTCCACACGGGAGAGGAGCACCCAGGCAATTCCCAGTAAATCTGGATTCCATGGAATCCCAGAATCCCACGGTGGGTTGGGTTGGAAGGGATCATCTCATTCCAGCTCCTGGACACTCCAGCTGTGTTAGACTGGGAGGAGTTTGGAGTTCAGCTGGGAATGTTCATCCTGGAGAAAAGGAGGCTCCAGGGGAACCTTCTGGGGGGCAACTGGGATCTGCTCCCAGGGAACAGGGACAGGAGGAGAGGGAACGGCCTCAGGCTGGGCCAGGGAAGGGTTAAATTGGATATTTGGGATCATTTCCCCATGGAAAGGGTGCTCAGGCCTTGGAACTGCCCAGGGAGGTTTGGAGTCCCCATCCCTGGGGGTGTCCAAGGAATTCCTGGATGTGGCACTCAGCTTGGACTCGATGATCCCAGGATCTTTCCCAGCCTCGATGATTCCAGGAATCTCTGGATGCCAAAGCCGCTTTTCCCAGCTCCATTCCTCCTCCCCATCCTCCAGCCCCTCCCTCAACCCTGCCAAAACTCTCCAGGAGAATTTGGAAACTCCAGGAGAGGATTTTGCTGGGCTTTAATCCCAAACTCCTCAGGATTTTTGGGAAGCAATTGACTCCCACTTCCAGCACATCTGAGGCTGGAGCAAATTCTGTGGGAAGAAGGGGGAAGGAACTGTGGGCAGCTGGGAAGGGATTGGTGGGAATGACCTTGCAGGAGCTGCCCAAGCAGGAGATGGGGTGAAAATCCACCGGAAAACACTTGGAAAATCCGACCCAGGATGAGTTTCCGTGACCTTGGTAATTTTAATATTTATAATTTTAAGGCTCAGCTCCTACAGAAGGCCCCAAATGAAGATTTTCTACTGAACGAAGGATCCTCCCACCTAATTCTCCAAAATTTTGGAATGCTGAATGAGGGACAGGACGATGACAAAACAATGGGAGTGATCCCTGTCAGGGATGTGGCGCTGATGCCATCACGGTGTCACCCCACGGGAATGGGACACGGGAGAGCACGGAAAAGTTCCTCCTCTTGGAATTAACAGCAGAACCTTCAGTGCTTCCTCCACAGCTCCAGAAATCCAGGAAAGACATCAAGGAAGGAATAAAAAGGGGGAAAGAAAACCCGGATAAAAAACCTTTATTTCTTCTCAGCTTTTTTATTTCTTCTCAGCTTTGTCCCAGTTTCAAAATTCAACCCCCAGGAATTATTTCAGGGCTGTTTTCCTCACATTCCCATTCCTGGCCTCAGGATAAATCCCTAATTTGTTGAAAGCTGGATGGACAAATTGGAGCAGCAGCAGCAGCAGCACAAGTGGAGAGTTTTTTGGGAGGAGCTTGGGAAAGCTCCAGCAGCCCCGAGAGATTCCAGCGTTTCTGCTCCACTTCTGGAAGTGGAGCTTCACTTTTGGTCGCTCGCTCTGGATTTCGCTGCCAAAAAGCCACAAGGAAAATAATGAAGAGGCAAAACAACTCCGTGGGCTCGGATTTCTGGGTGGTGACGAGGCCAATTTGCGTAAAACGTTTTGATCCCGCGTCGTTCCTTGGGCTTGGGCCACGGTTTGTGCTCGCGGAGAGCTCCAGAAGCGTCCCCTCAAGGGCCGAGGTGGAGACGGCCCCAGCACACAAAGGAAAGGGGATTTATAAGGAGAGCTGGCGGCTGGAAAAGAGGGAAAAAGCATTTCAGGGAATTCTGAGGCGTCGCCAGCGAAAAGGGAGGTGAAGAGCAGGAAAACCAGGCTTAGGCGCTTTTTTTCCGGCTGATCCTGGACTAGAATAGGGAAGAAATGGGACTGATTGGAGTGAAATTAAAATTAATGGGCTTTTATCAGGGAGTCAGTTCCAAGTGCTAAAATGGGATTGGGGCTTGTGGAGGAATCTGCTCCTTCCAGCGGGATGGAACACTGGGGAGATGGATGGATGGATGGATGGATGGAGGGATGGATGGATGGAGGGATGGATGGATGGAGGGATGGATGGATGGATGGATGGATGGATGGATGGATGGAGGGATGGAGGGATGGATGGATGGATGGATGGAGGGATGGATGGATGGATGGAGGGATGGAGGGATGGATGGATGGATGGACAGATGGATGGATGGATGGATGGATGGGAGGAGTTCCTTCCCACCAGGAGTGGGAGGTTTCCCAGTGGTCGCTGAGCTGTCACATCCCAGGCTGGGATCAGGCAGGATCTCCAGGACACCCTCTGGATAAAAGCTCCTTGTGGTGAGGACATCGGGATCCCATGGAGAAGGAATTGCTGGAAGGGCTCCATTCTGCTGCAGTGCTCCCTATCCCAGTGTGAAAACCTGGATAAATCCCATGCTCTGGGTTCTCCTTTCACCCTCCCACAAATGTGGGATGTCTTCCCGTGGGACTGAACAATGATTTGGATTTCTTTCCTTCTTCCTCCAGGATTATTCAGGCAAAGAAAAGGAGTTGGGGTGGATCCCCTTGGAGGGGAGATGAACCCAAACATTCCTGATTGCCTTTGGAGACCAAAATTCCTTCTGATCCTCAAAGACGGAACAGGGAGCAGGGAAGTGAAAGCAGAAAGGAAGAACTTCCACTCTTCCGGTTCTTTGGGCTCTTTTTTGCCCCATTCCCAAAACCAGGATAAATTTAGTGGAGAAAATCAACATTTAAGAAAATCTGACGATGAAACAGCTGGGAAAGGAAATGCAAATAAATCCCCATCGGATAAAGAAATAAATCCTGGAATTATGGAATGGTTTGGGTTGGAAGGGACCTTAAGGATGATCCCATTCCACCCCTGCCATGGGCAGGGACACCTCCCACTATCCCAGAGTGTTCCTGCCTGGCCTTGGGCACTTCCAATGATCCAGGGGCAGCCACAGCAAATCTGGGAATTCCATCCCAGCCCCTCCCCACCCTCCCGGGGAAGGATATGAAATTTCCTTGGTTGAGTTTTATTTTTTGCTGAATTTGCTCTCTTTATTCTCTTTTTTTTCCCCCATTCCCTTTTTTAATTCCATGGCCATCCAAAAAGGAATCCCCCCACTGTGGGCCTGCAGAGCCCCACAGATGGATTTTTATCCAAAATGCCCAAACATCTGAGTTTTCCCATTTCCTTAAATAACAAAAGAGCTGCAAAGAGCTCAAAGGATGTTCTGGGAGCTTTTATGGGATTATCCCGTTCTCTCCAGGCAGGAAGAACATTCCCTTCTGCTGGCTCCACATCCCCTTTCCAATTCCACGTTTAACTGCTGGGGAGCCCAGATAAGATCAGGTGAAACTGGGAGGGTTTGGTTTTATGGGAATTTCCAAATCAGGACCATTTGGAAGAGGACGGATATTTCCAGACATTCCATTCCATTCCATTCCAATCCTGGCTGTTCCGTGTGCCTGGAGAGGAGCCCATGGATTGGGACACACTGAAAGGATTTATCTGAGCACAGGAAAATTAAGGAATATTTTCCTCTGGCATCTCTTTGGAGGAGCCATCCCCAGAGTTGAGTCCCAGCTCCCAAGAGCCCCATCCAATCCCTTTTTCCCTGATCCTTTTCCCACGGATCCCACCGGTGCATGGGATTCCGGCAGCTTAGTTATGATTTGGGAACAAAAGATTTGGGCCACGAAGCTTCCGAAAAGAAAAATTCCCAGTGCTCTTCATCATTCCCTGCTGCCATCCCAGGCTGAAACTGCCCCATTCCAGAGCTCTGACAGGGACAAAGGGATTCCCCTAAAAATCCGATAAAAACTTCCCAGGGATTTGGAGTTTGGGAAATTCCGACCGCCGTCCTCAAAGTTCCTTATGGAAAGTGGAGGTTTGATAATTCCAAGGAATGATCCCTTTGGGTCGGATCCGTGACCTGTTTTTGACAAGAGAAAAACAGGGAAAGACAAAAATCACTGGAATTAGTGAGGGGAATGGGGATGAGGGCAGAGGATTCGGGATCCAATCCCGCAATTCCTAAAACTGGTTTAAAAAGTGCTTTTGAATCCCCTAAATGTGGTCCCACTGGAAAATGAGGTTGTTCACTGATTATTTACGGCTCAAACCCTTGAGGATGTAAAAAAACGAGGATAGAACTCCATGGAAAATCCCTATTTCCAGCTATCTATGGAAAACCACTCCAACCCCAAGTTTCTGTCATCCCAAAAAGGGAATGTTGCATTTTTCCACCTCATTCTGAGCAGGATTTTGGGACATGGCGTCACCTGCAAATGAGATCCCAGAGCAGCAATCAACTCCTTCCACTGGGATCTGCTGGAAGATGGGGAGGAAAAACCAGGAAAGGGTCAAATCCAGGATTTTTTTCATTTTCCCCCCTCTTTTTCCTTTTGTCCCCGTTTTTCTCCCTCCTTAGGATCAACAGCTGGTGCTGCTGAAGGGAAAACACTGAATTTAGGGGAATTTGATCTCATTGGAATTTAGTGGCTTTCTCAATCGATTTAGGCAAAATCTGCCATTAAAAAAGATATTTCCAAACATTCCTTTATTTATTCCCTGTATTTCCAAACATTCCTGTATTTATTCCCTGTATTTCCACACATTCCTCTATTTATTCCCTATATTTCCACATTCCTGTATTTTTTCCCTGTATTTCCAAACATTCCTGTATTTATTCCCTATATTTCCACATTCCTTTATTTATTCTCTGTATTTCCAAACATTCCTGTGTTTATTCCCTATATTTCCACATTCCTGTATTTATTGCCTATATTTCCACATTCCTTTATTCATTCCCTGTATTTCTACATTCCTTTATTTATTCCCTAAATTTCCACATTCCTTTATTTATTCCCTGTATTTCCACACCTTTTTCCCATTCCCTGCTCCATAGCTCCATGGTGCCACTTGTCATCCGTGAGTCCTGCGGCCTCGGGACTCGTGGCTGGAAAAAACAGGATCCAAACCAGGATTCAGGAAAAAAAACCCAACTATTTAATGAAATTTGGGATCTTACAGGAGGAAAGGGAACTTTGGGATGTGTGGACAACAGAGAGGAGAGCCAGGAGGAAGGAAAAAGAGAAGGAAAGCTTATTCCAAGCCCAGGTGAAATATTTTCCCTGCTGGAATTGCTTGGAAGGAACAATGCAGGGGCTGGCTGCGATCCCAAACCAGAAACAAAGGGATCAGTCGGGAATTAAAACAGATTAATGTTGTCTGGAAAAGTCCAGGGTGACATTTCCCTGCGGATGCTCCGGGCTGAGCGCGGCCAGGCCGGGTCCTGCAGGAGATGGACGGGGGGTGACAGCCCCGTGTCCCTGCCAGGGACACACAGGGACACTCTGGGAATTCCTGGAGCGCCCTCGGGAATCGTTCTGGCCACTCCACTGGATTTCAATCCAGGCAATGCCTGCTTTTCCGTGCCCTCCTTGTTCCCGGTGTTTTCTTTCCATGCCTGGGCTGTTTATTAGGGTTGAGGGCTCGATGAGCACAGGGGGTGCTGGGCCAAGCTGGGGTTGTTTTGGGAGATCCACCCCACTGGCTTTGGGAATCCAGAGGGAAATTCCATGCTCTGGTTTGAACTCGTCCCCAGGGATGGCTCCGTTTGCGCAGGTGGGACATCAGGATTTTGGGGAGCTCGGGGGGAAAAACAGGGATCACCCACCCTGGGAGCAGTGAGAGGCATCAGGAGGGGCTGGGCACATTCCTGATTCCTGGTTTTTATAAGGATTGGGATATTCTGAAGCCCTGTGGATCATGGAGGGAGAGGTAATGGGGGGAGCTGCTCTGATCTCGCTCAGGATGAGTGGGATTGGGATTGGGATTGGGATTGGGATTGGGATTGGGATTGGGATTGGGAGAGCAGGAACATCTCCAAGCTTTGGTGTGATCCACGGGGAAAAATGGCTTTGGAAATATCCATCATTTTGTTCCTGGCTCCTCCACAACTTCTCACTCCTCTGAGGAGGAACAAGCCCTGCTCTGCTAGGAAAAAAAATGGAAAAAAGGGAAATTAAACTGAAGGAGAGTAGGATGAGATGGGATATTGGGAAAGAACTCCTGGCTGGGAGGGTGGGGAGGGGCTGGGCTGGAATTCCCAGATTTGCTGTGGCTGCCCCTGGATCCCTGGCAGTGCCCAAGGCCAGGCTGGACATTGGGGCTTGGGGCACCCTGGGACAGTGGCAGGTGTCCCTGCCCATGACAGGGGGGGACTGGATGAGTTTTAAATCCCTTTCAATCCAAAGCATTCCAGGATTCCCTGATTTCCCATGGCCAGAAGCTCAGGCTGGGGTGACAGGGGACCAGAAAGGAGCTGGGTGCTCCAGGGTTCCAGAGTGACCGTCCTGGGATGTGCGGAACAGCAGGATGGGCCCACAGCAAAAACCAGCTCGGTGACATCATCCCAGCTCTGTGACATCATCCC
>VZTZ01013136.1:0-12519 GCA_013400955.1 Drymodes brunneopygia | reverse complement strand
TCGCTGCGTGTGCAAAAAGCAACCTTTCGCTGGATTTGGAAGTTAAGAGCGGGGATGCCCGCCCCTTTTTCTGTCTTCAGGAAAAAGGGTGGTTGTTTTCTTCCCGAATGGAGGTTCGTTTTTACCTTTCTCCTCCCACCAAAATAAACATTTTATTAAGTCACTCTTCTACAAAACACTAGTTTTCAAAGAAAAATGCATTCAACAACAGTCTTTTGTTGCCTTCCTCCCCCCCCACCCCCACCCCGTTAAACATGCCATCTGCTCCTATGAACACATTACCACCAGGAAGGAGGCAGAAACTGCCCTGTGACATGGGGCTTGTGTAGTGCCGGGGACAGGTACAGGGAACTGAGCAGCACCCGGCTCACACTGAAATATTCCGCGCCTTTCACGGGCCAGATACTGCCCCCGCCTTCCTCACAGGGATAAAACCAAACGGCAAAGTCAAGATTTTTCATTTAAGTGTCCATTTTCGGGCATCAGTGCCCTTGTGCTGACAGTGATTTGACAATAAGAAAAAGGATTGCTAGATGGCCTTGTATAGAACTGGGAATCACAAGGGTCTGCCTGGAATCCCCTTTAAATGATTTTTGCAAGTCTCAGAGCAGGAGCCATAAATCACAAGCAAGCACTTAGCAAATGGATGTTACATTTTAATAGTTTCGTTACATTCCAGAGATGAGTGACTTCCAAGGCTGCCCCGTTGCCAAGTGCTAATTTATCTGCCTTGCTGTGTTAGCGTGGATACACATAATCACAGAATGATTATATGAAGGTGCTTTATTAGAGCGCTGGAACCCCGGGGTAACACCCAAATCAAGGGTTCAACATAATTCCAGAATCAAAGCATTTTTATACATAACTCTCATATGATGATTTGTTAATCACTAACTCGACATTATGCTATNTCGGGGTGCTGCGCTCGGCAAGGGGGGAGGCGCTGAAGCCCATCATCATCATCATCATCATCATCATCATCATCTTCCTCCTCCTCCTCCTCCTCCGGCCGCCGCCAGGGAGGGGGCTGGGGTGGAGGATCTCAGCTAGCACCGCATCCCGAGAGAGGACGGGGGCGCACCGTCCCGTCCCGCCGCGCCGCGTCCCACGCGTGGGAACACCTGGCCGCGCTGCAGGAGGTGGGGCTCCAGGGCTTGCTTCTTTATCTTGTTAACTCCTTCCTTCTGCAGCAAGTACTCCAGAACCAGCCGGGAAGGCTGGAGAAGAGGGTTCGCTGCGTGTGCAAAAAGCAACCTTTCGCTGGATTTGGAAGTTAAGAGCGGGGATGCCCGCCCCTTTTTCTGTCTTCAGGAAAAAGGGTGGTTGTTTTCTTCCCGAATGGAGGTTCGTTTTTACCTTTCTCCTCCCACCAAAATAAACATTTTATTAAGTCACTCTTCTACAAAACACTAGTTTTCAAAGAAAAATGCATTCAACAACAGTCTTTTGTTGCCTTCCTCCCCCCCCACCCCCACCCCGTTAAACATGCCATCTGCTCCTATGAACACATTACCACCAGGAAGGAGGCAGAAACTGCCCTGTGACATGGGGCTTGTGTAGTGCCGGGGACAGGTACAGGGAACTGAGCAGCACCCGGCTCACACTGAAATATTCCGCGCCTTTCACGGGCCAGATACTGCCCCCGCCTTCCTCACAGGGATAAAACCAAACGGCAAAGTCAAGATTTTTCATTTAAGTGTCCATTTTCGGGCATCAGTGCCCTTGTGCTGACAGTGATTTGACAATAAGAAAAAGGATTGCTAGATGGCCTTGTATAGAACTGGGAATCACAAGGGTCTGCCTGGAATCCCCTTTAAATGATTTTTGCAAGTCTCAGAGCAGGAGCCATAAATCACAAGCAAGCACTTAGCAAATGGATGTTACATTTTAATAGTTTCGTTACATTCCAGAGATGAGTGACTTCCAGGTTGCCCCGTTGCCAAGTGCTAATTTATCTGTCTTGCTGCAGGTGCTAGAGCAGCAGCTGAGATTTCTTCTTGGTGCCCCATGGACCCCTGCCGAACTCAAAAACCAGGGTCAAATATCCAAGAATTGTTTTAGGTCCTTTTGGTTACTCCACTGAAGATGTTCCTGGCAAAGGAAAAGGAGGAGTGTTTTAATTTGGTTTGTTTCCAAGGTCAGTGATATTCAACTTAGCTCAGAAAGCAGTTTAAAATTTTTAAAAAGTTTTAAAGGAGTTACAAAAGGTTTATAGTACTGATATTAAAGATCACCTATAAAGGGGAAAGGAAAGGTTTTCTTCTCTCTCTTGCTTCTAGTTTAACATATAGAAAACATGTATTTTAAAGAGGACTCATTTTAGGCGGCATTTAAAACCTAGAAAAAATCTCAACTTCCTTGAAGGCAGGAAAAGCAGAAGTTGGTCTTTGGTGATAGATCTGTAATAAACTGGAACCCAAATCTAGGCTGCTGTAAATCATTAATGGAAAAACTTTGTGTGAACACCAACTGAATGAGGGTTTTGTTTTGCATCTGCTTAAAGAAATTGCCCAACACCAGACGAAGAACTGGAAGAAAGATTTCTTTGTTGAAGACAGTGATTGGACTTTACTTTTGATGGGTCTGACCTCCTGCATTGTGGAAATTACCCAGCAGTCCTGGCACCACAGTAACTGGGGTTAATTAAAGTTAGACGCCGCATGAAGCAGTTGTACTTGCAGCAGGCGCTGAGGAACAGTGGGGTACGTATCCCATCTCAAACCCTGATCAGCTTGGGGCCATATACAGAACTGGTTTGTGTGCCTGGAGGAAGAGCCAGGCTGTCCTGTGATGGCCTCAATGGCACCAGGGCAGTTGGGTTCCCTGCCCTTCCTGCTCCTGACCCTAACAGGATCAGGGATCAGCTGCTGAGATAGGCAATGCATTGCTACAATGCCAGCACCAAGCCCTGTGGAGGGGTAAGTTTGCCCACTAGCTGCTGGAGAGCAGCAGCAACTTCTCTTTCAGCTTGCTCCCAGCACTTGTTAAGTTGGGTCCTAAGGTCCCATATAGGATGCAATAGGCCTGCTGCTATCCCTGCTCCATCCAAGAGCTGATTATCCCCCTATCTGACCCTGTCAAACTGCATGGTCAGGTTAGGAACTGCAGCAGTTTATACCAAAAGGGAGAGATAGCAGCTTGTGAGCAATTAGCAGATTGCGTAATAGACTGACTCACAGTCTAAAACAAAATGAGAAGAGAGATCAGGCCATGGAGGCAGGCAACCAGGGAAGAGAATCTTACCAGAACATGTCTTTGGGGCTTTGACCATAACACTGCTAAAAAAACATTAAAGACATTCATCTAAAGTGATGCAGTAGCAGCCAGGAATACAGTTTTTCTCCAACCCAGAAGATGCCATCTTAAATTTAGATAATATGTTGTAAGGGGAATTTGGAGGAAGTTAAGTTGTGCAAATCTGAAGTCATGAGCTGAGAAAGCTGCCTTCCATCTATTTTCCAGCCCTGAAAAAATTCCTCCAGCAAAACCAGGAGAGGCAAAGCTGCAACATTCCTGAAATGTCCGACGTACATATTTTTGCAAGAAAGTAAAAAACAATGTAAAAATAAACAAACAAAAAACTCTTATCAGGATAGCACAAACATAGTTCTATCCTTCCTTTTAACTGAAGAAAAGGGATCTCTTTTCATACTGTTGCATCTCATGGTGTCCAAGAATGCAAAAACAAAAAAGCCAATACCCCATTTCTTCTAATACTTCTTATGTGATTCTAGGCAAGTCACAGTCTAACATTTCCTCAGTTTCTCTTCCTACAATAAAAAGAGCATAGGGAATAATTTTCCCAACTTTCATAATTTCTTTTCATAGTTTGACAGAAACTGCAGCAAGTTTGAAGCCTGACTGTAGGAGGCAGAAAAGGGAGGAAATCCAGAGTGGGAGCCCAACCCTCCCTTGTCAAGGTGTAAAAGCAGGTCAGCTCCTGCATTCTTCTTAGGTGTTCCATTGCCATCCCTGATGGAGAAAGGAGGGGCATGCAGAGATAAAGGAGGGAAAACAAAGAGCTGTGTCTGGGCACTGGGATAACGTAGCCATCCCACCACAGCTGGGAAACTTGGTTTGACTGAAATGCTCCAGATGTTTCTACATGTTTACTACTCCTGGATTTCTCCTTCCTATCCCAGTTTACAGAATCCTTCTCTCCCAGCTGCCAGAGCTGTCTGAGCTCCTGTGGAGCTAACATTTAATGACAACTGCAGAAGGCCCTAAAGTGAGTTTACTGTTTTACAACCGACACCCAGGTTTACTTCATGGTGAATGTTAGTACCAAGACACCTATCTTTATTCCTCTGGGGCAGTGCAGTTGAGTCAAGATGAAGTCACTAGACCCAGATAGACTGAGGCTGCTTTTTGGTGCTTTGCAAAGGAAAGGTAAAGTGATCAGTAAAAAACAAAGACACCGTCAAAACACTTTCCTTCTTTACTTCTAAGGCCATATGACAAAATAATTTTCCTATCCATGTCTCAAATACCCTTCTTCACCCTTTCACTCCCAGCTTCCAGCTAGCAAGCAGTCTCTACCTAATTATGTGTAGAGACCTCTATACTTTATCATCCTGCATCAGAAGAGAAAATGTTTACAGGTAATCTAGAACAAGTCAGAAATTACAGCAGAAAGTATTATCTGGATACAGGTTCCCTCATTTCTTCAAAAAAATAGATACACTGAGAAAAACATATCTGCACATTCAGCCATAGTTAAGATTACCCCTCCGGAGCAGAAATCTGAAAACCTAAAATAGTCTTGGTGAGGGGTAGGTTTGGTTCTGAGGCTGTATGGGGCATTTAGGTGTTGCTTTGAAAAAGCTGGGGTTTTAGGTGCCCAATAATACTTAACATTTAAACCTAAATGACTGAACTGCCACTCATTAAGCTGCTTGAAAGGGTGGGGAAGTGTCACCATCACCACCTTCTTATCCATAAAGAAAATGACAGTAAGAAAAATANATCAGATATAAGCTGGAGAACTTTCCTGCATAAAGAGGGCTCCAGTGCCACAGCTGAATTTCAGCCCCAGCATTTCCAGTGTGGTGACCCCAGCAAGGTCAGTTATGGAGTCACAAACAGAACTGGGAGATCACAAAAAAAATAGTTTTATCAAATAGTTATGGCATATTTTAAGGGATGACACTGCTGCAAGTAACCTAGGTGGGACCACTGAAAAAACAAGACAGAGAATGGCAATCTTTCAGCATTTGCCAGTGCTTGAAATTTTCCACAATACCCAGGGCCCATCTGCCAACAGTTTCTGCTCCAAGAGGGATAAATGGGACACACATGCCAGTAACTCAAATACAGGGAAAGCAGGAGACACTGCAGGCCAAGGGAGCAGAGTGCTACAGGACAGAGGCTTCCTGGCAGAAGTGAGTTTAAGGAGAGAGATGGCTCACATAGGTTTGCAATATTAAAAAAGATCTGACAAATATCCCACTGCTGTCTCATTTGAAACAACATTTATGTGAGACAGTGAGTGTAAAGAGCCTGTTCCCAAAGCCTCATCCTGGCTAGCAACATCAGGAACAGAGGGGCTGACACTGCTTGAGAAACACGTCACCATAAAAAGTTCTGAAAACATAAAAATAGTTCAGTGGGTTTTTTTGGTGGCTTTTCTTGGACTCTGAATGCTTTTCTGGTTACAACTACATTCCCTGCTACAGCTACCAGAACAGCAGACACTGCATTTCCCTGCACTGTATGAGCTAAAGCTTTTCTTTAAAACCTCCATGATAGCTACATTTGCAAAGCTCCTTGCAAAATCAACTATTAGTCATCAAAGTTCTGTACCAAAAAGAGGAAATATTGTGAAGGGGCATGGAAGTTCATTTGCAGGGGAGGGAGAATGACTATCTTCAGTGTCTCAAAGTAGGAGTCCTCTTCCTTGCCCTGTAAAGGCAAACTCGTGAAGGACCATATTTTATTACAAGCAACATCAAAATTTCTGTAGCAAAAGCAATAGCAAAAAGAAAAGAAGTCATCACAGAAATAAATATTGAAAGAATACTAAAAAAAACCCTATATGAATCAGAACTATTTGAGTTGGAAGGGATCTTTTCAAAATCATCTAGTCCAATACCCCTGCAATAAGCAGGGATAACTTCAACTACAACAGGTTGCTCAGAGCCCCGTCCAACCTGACCTTGAATGTTTCTAGAGGCTGGGCATTGGAAGATGTAGAAAGAGTATCAGAACAACCTGGTAGGGATGTGCTCCCTTAGATTACTGACAAGGTCACAGACTGATGTAGGTTTTTTAACATTTTCAGCATTAGAAGTTTTTTTGCTTTTGAAAGCTGCTCTTTTTGCTTTTTGAAACACAAATGTTGTAGAGCAGGGGTAAAGCCATGCTTGACTAGCTACCATCTGACTAATTTTTGTGGGTGGTTAAGATGCCAAGCAAGATTTAATCTGTCCCAGCAAGATGGATATCTTTGCACTGCATGCAGTGGGAAAGGCCCTTATGATATGGCTCAGTGCCATGACTATAGATACTAAAATGGTGGATGTCGACACCAACCCTGAATGCAACTACATCAATTTTACCTGCCCTCTGCTCACTGAGAGCACTGGGAGCAGTCCTTGCTGGGATCACACTGCACACTCCTGGTGGCTGCCAAACAAAGTAGGAGTTAAGGCAGGGAAAAAATGAGAGGAAAGTGACCTGCGGGGGAAAGTTGCAAACTAGTGTAACTAGTGGGGGGAAAAAAAAAGCCCTGAAAAAGTTTTCTNGACCCCAGAGCTGGATGCAGGACTGCAGGTGGGCTCTTACCAGAGCAGAGCAGAGCAGAGGGTCAGAATCCTTCCTTGCCCTGCTGCCCACGCTGCTTTGGGTACAGCCCAGCACACGCTTGGCTTTCTGGGCTGCGAGTGCACATTGCCTCTCCTGAGTTTCCATGTGGCTAATCAGAAGGCTGAAACTCTGCCTGCACAGCCGAATTAAGTTCTTCCCGCGGCGGTGCCGCAGCGTGGCGCGTTCCTGGAGGGAACACGGGGCTGGAGAACCTGCAGATGGCAGCCTTGGGGAGCGTCCCTCCTGGAACCGCAGCCTCACAGAGCCCAGCTGGCACCCGGGATTTCATAGTGACTGCTTGGGACACTTGTCCTTGTGGAGCACAGGGGATTTTTCATCATTAATTTACTTTTCACGGTTTTTTAATTTTTAAATAATTGGTTTTTCCTCTCTCATCCCTGTTGGACAAAGCACATAGAACCAAACCAGAGCTGTGTCAGCAGCTCGAGGGAGCTCTGGTCAGTGATAAGGAGCTCACTGCAATGGGCAGTATGCTGCTATAAAAAGGATTGCTGCTACTCCTGGAAGAGTCATAATTCAAGGTAAGTTAGGAGTCTAGTGATGCAAAACCTGACCTCCTATGTGTCTGTCAACACTATTTAAAGGAAGTTCATTTTCTTTTACAGACAGTCCAGGATTAATTACAAAATTAACAAACTTTTGCTCATACAGAACTACAAAACCTGTTCTCACTTCAGATTCAATCTGAGTTTCAAAATCTCGTGTGCCAGCTGGTGGCTGTTGAATTTTTGTTGTAAGCAGCATGGGGGAACTGAACAGGTTGAACTGTGTGCACTGTGATAAGCAAACACAACAACACTATTTATGTGAGTCTCTCTGCCCTTCTCTCACCATTAATTCTTACAAGCTGGTTTCGGGGCTGTATTTTCTGCATATCTTGAGTTCTTCACATAGTTTGCACCTTACAAACCAATAGCATCCAGAAGAGAATCTTAAAGTCATGATCAGGGCTATCATCCTGCTGGGGGACTTCAACAAATGACATCTGCTGGAGAAGTAGCAGAGCAAGCTGTGGGTGATCCAGGAAACTCTTGGAATGCTTCAAGGGTAAATTCTTAAGCCAGGTAATAAACATCCCTGCCAAAGGAGATGCGATACCAGACCTGTTACTCCCCAGCACGAGTGAGCTCATCGGTGACATCAAGAATGGAATCAGCCTGGGCTGCAGTGATCCTGCATTGGTGGAGATCATAGTCCTGGGGAATATGGGTCAGGCAGATAAAGTCAGGCCACTGAATTTTAGGAAAGCAAAATTCCTAAGTTTTAATTCCTAAGTTCAAGTCACTAAGACTCCCTGGAAACTGCCCTGGGGGACAAGAGAGCAGAGCTGGCAGATCTTTAAGGACTCTTTCCACAGAGCACAAGAATTCTCTATCCCCCCATGTGAGAAATCAGGAAAGGATGGCAAGAGACCACCACAGATGGTGGAGTCAAGACCTGCTGGTCAACATAAAAGGGCAAGAAGGAAATGCCCAGTCAGTGGAAACAGGGAGAGGTATCCTGGGAAGAATATAAGGATATTGCTTGTATGTGCAGTGATGGGGTCTGGAAGGCCAAGGTGTGGCTGGAGTGGAATTTGGCAAGGGACACAAAATACTAAGAAGAGCTTCTACAGGTGTATCTGCCAGAAAAGAATGTAAAAAAAGTACTACTTCTGATGAACATGACCAGCAAACTGGGAACAACAGACAAGGTGCTCTATTTTTTGCCTCATCACTCTTCCCACACATCTTGAGTGGGCAGGGCAGGAGCTGGGGGTGCAAAGTCCCTCCCACTTTAAGAGAAGTTCAGGTTTGAGACCAACTGAGGAACCACCTGAATCATACATAAGTCTATGGGATCTGACAAGATGCATCCCAGGGTCCTGAGGGATTTGGCTGATGCGGTTGCCAAGCCACTCTCCATGATATTTGAAAAGTCATGGCAGTCAGGTGAAGTCCCAGGTGAAAAAGGGAAACATTGCACCCATCTTTAAAAAGGGTAGGTAAAGTGAACTATTGACCTGTCAGCCTCACCTCTGTGCCTGGGAAGATCATGGAACAGATCCTGCTAGGGCTCAGAGCAAGCTGATGAAGATGAAGATGCCCCTGCTCAATGCAAGGGTGTTGGACTATATGATCTTTAAAAGGTCCCTTTCAACCCAAATAATTGTATGATCAGATACTTGGCATATTCTGGACTTTACTGCTTTCCTCCATCCATCTTTTTCTGATAATAAAAGTACACATCAAAAATACCATATTTGCACAACACAAATACATACTAGACAGGATTTTTGACAGAATAATACAGCAAGCACACACAGGCACGGGAAAGTGAAGCTGAAACACCACTCAGGAGATCAGAACTTACGCACAAGAATTTATGTAAGGCTCATAGTTGTACTAATGAAGTATCAGCATGGCCTCAATCCAATTAAAATAGAGAACACATGATGTTCTGCTTAGGAAACAGAAGGATTAAGGTTTCATTACTTGTTGGACTTCTATGAGATGAAAACAACTGTTTCAGCCAATGCAGGAGAACACTCTGCTGACAAGCAGGATGTGACTGAGGTCATGTCTTCATCCTCTTCACTCAAGAGCAAAACAGGGTCTTTACAAGAAACTTCTATCAGCTCTATCATCAGTTTATTGACTTCATAAACAGGCTATCCTTGGAGTTAACTTTGCTATACTGATTTTCACAACCCTCCACTACACACACATCCAGCATTTCTGAGTTTTCTTTGCTGCTCTCTTCCCTGAGGGATTTTGTAAAACAAGAATTTTAACTCCTCAGTGTGGCTGGTAAATTGGAATAAGATCTGACAGAGAGGGCAGAGATGGTTGGGGTAAGTTCAGGCCATAAGAAAACAATTTAGAAACCAAATTATGAAACTTTAACCAAACTGAAACATGACAGTGGTTACCTGTAATCAGGGGAAGCAAGGAATGAGCTGAGCACAGGCTGCTCCACAGGTTGTTCAGCCACATGCAGGAAGAAATACTGTAGATGCAAAATCCCTGAAATCACTCAGAGGAGCATTTGATGCTGACAGTAGTGAAATGCACTGAAACAGAAAAGCAGGGAAGGAAATTGGTAGAGAAGGAGAAAACTATGAAGTCTCAGAGTCTTAGGAGAAGAAAAAGTGAGAAGAGCAAAATAAGTTGTTGAACAGGGAATGAAGTGAAAAGAATTCAGATCCTATGAGGGAAAAAGTTCATAGGAGCCTCCAGTCTTTAAATAAAGCACACCTAACTCACAAACTGTCCTGATGCAGAAATGGCATGGACAAAGAGACTGAATCTTATGGTTCTTCAGCAACCTCCTCCACAGAGAGGAAGCATGTAGATTCTGGAAAAAGAGGTAAAAACTACAAGCAATAGTGGCACAGATGTATAGAGATGAAAATCAGAGAGGCCATGGAAGAAAGTAACATAAAACTAACAGAGAAGAAAACACGTTAAAGCTTGCATTTGTACAATATTAGTAAAAGGAAAACAAGTGATGAATACATCTATTAAGAGGCATTGGAAGCTCTTATTAAACATCACTAAGCAAGGAAGTGTTTAATGATTTTTTTTGCTTCTGTGTCTATTAAAAAACCACCACAAACCAGGCAGTCAACAAAATTAATACCAGTAATATCTAACCTCAGGTTGGAATTCATAAAGAACAAAATAGATAAGGTATATGGTTTTCAGTTGGATGAAATGAATCCAGAGGAATTTAGCAGAATGTCGCCCTGGTTTTTGCAGTGTTCTGTGTTTTTACTTCTGTAGTAGAATTTCTCATGCATTTTCTATAAACATAGTCCTTGTTTTTGTAACCAGCCTAGATTGTTTTGAACTTCTGGATTGTTTTTCATTCCTTTCTCCTAAGGCGGAGAAAGATGATAGACTATGTCACTATCCTGTGAAATTGTAGAAGTGGTAACCTCATTGACCAATCCACGATTGTCTTAAGAAAGATATAAAAATGAGAGAATAAAGAAAGGCTGGACCTTTTCTGGTCCTGCCTGGTGTGGTCCTGACCTGCTGCTCAGAAGTCTGCATGTTTCGTGTCCGCCAGTGCGACAGCAGAACCCTCAGAGCCATCAGAAGTAGTATCTGACAGCTTGAGCAGGACCAGGGTGGTTCCAGAGGAGTTGTAAAGACAATGTCCATCTTAGGGGGGAAGAGAGAAGTCAGAATTATGGCGTGCTGCATTAAACTTCAGCTCTGGGACAAAACAAAAGTAACAAACCATGTGGGACCATCTCCCCACTATTTGGGAGGTAGGTAAAACTCCACTCACATCTGTCACACAAACAGATCCAATGAAGTGTATTTCTTTCTATGACAAAGACCTTGTAGGGAGACCAGGCAAGTACAAAAAACCACATGCACTGACTGCTGAGGGCTTTAGCAGTGTTTCGTTTGACCTTGGCAAAAACAAACTAGGAAAAATATGGTCTGGATGAAAGTATTACACAGTAATTGGGATATTCATTGTAAAAACTGCATCAGTAGGCACAATGTTCATCAGCATTGGAAGTCTAAAGAAAGGGGGAGTAAGAGGAGAGGTGAAAACAGTTTTAGCTGCTCTAAAGAGGAAAAGAATAACCTACCCTCCATGCTCTTGGTAAACAGCTCAAGTACAAGCATCAGATCACAGCAGATGGGGGCCTGGGATATGTATGAGGAATAATATTACGATGTTATGGATTACTGGAATAGAAGCTAAAGGAGATTGAGAAATCAGCCCTGCCAGAGGTTTTAGGAAGTCAAGTATGACAAACACCTCTCAGATTGATGGTACAGTCAGTTCTGTCCTGAGGCCAGGAAATGGGGCAGCTGATCTCTTCAAGTCTCTTTTCTTCCTTATTTGCCTTGATCTCAAAAGTTTTTTTAAAAAAATTACATGTTTTTTCTAGACTGGCCAGTGATGTACAGAGGTAAACCAGTGCTAGTGAACAGAAATATGAATTGGCCAGTTCCTCTCTCTTGCCCATGCCAAAAATATTCAAATAGCCAACAAGAAAAAAAAACCCCTAAGATGAAACTAGATAAAGCTGTTGAACTGTCTGACTTTCATAATATCAGGCATAATTAAAAAAGAAAAAACACAACCAAACATTTTCAAAGTGGGCAATATCAACAGTTAATACAACCTCTTAAAAATCCTGTAAGAAAAAAGAGAATTCTTCAGTGATTTCTGAAACGCTCTTATATGTAGAGGATGGTGAAGAGTAGAGAGGAAGGAGAAGGGTGAGAAAAAACAAGATTCCCCAATTTGATCTGCTCATAATTCCTTTCCTCCATTTCTGTGAATTATCTGGAATCCAACACATCTTTCATAGTTGTAAGCACCCCAGAATGACCAAACACAGGTACCCAACCCATGATGAGAGAGCGTCCCTTTTCCTTTCCCAAGTGACACAGGACTTGCTAGAAGTGATCTGGCCCCACTTTTTCCACCTCCTCAAGGCTCCTTTTACCTGACGGGGCCAGGACTCTGAAAGAGAGCAAGATTTGCACAGTCTATGCCACAAGACAAGCCATGTTGACATCTGCTTCTATTGTAAGAAGACACCATAACTCAGGAACTACCCAAAACCAAATGGAAATAAAGAGAAAACACGGCAGGAAATAAGATTCCTAGCAATTGGGCAATAACAAACCAAAGTGGAAAGTTTAAAGTGGCTACCTGCAAAAAAAGAGCTTGCACTTT